>OZ026622.1:75990625-76075502 GCA_964020975.1 Hermodice carunculata | reverse complement strand
TACTACATCTGAATACTTTGTTCCGACACTTTTTTAATATGCAGAGTCAAACATATATTTGAATTCCACCCATACCTGCAGAAAATGACCTGAAATCTTGTCCTATATCTAATTTGGTGGACTGTTTGTGCAAAGGAAGAAAGTGGTATATATATATATATATATTATATATATATATATATATATATATATATATATATATATATATATATATATATATATATATATATATATATATATATATATATATAGACAGAGAGAGAGAGAGAGAGAGAGAGAGAGAGAGAGAGAGACATTTGTTTTATATGGATTGTGAAAAAAGTCAAGCATTGACTTATCGAGTCACTCTTTATGGCACAGATGTTGGCGTATACGTCCTATCTTGCCTAGTGGAGGAAACCGAAGAACTCGGAAAAAAACACCGTGCACGGTTAAAGTGATAGGAACTTTTTTCACATGCTGCCCAGGACGAGGATCGAACCCGGGTCGCAGAGGTGAAAGGCAAGCGTCTTACCGCTCTGCCAACCGTGCACCCTTGGTAGGTAAGAGGAAATTTTAGTAATTCTATCCACTGCACTTTTTTGTTCAAAATGTCATCGCAGGAAACCAATCACCCTAACACATGAAAGGAGGGGATCCACATGGTGTGTAGGAGGTTGCAACAGAAAAGTAATTGAGATTTATCATGCCCTTGCGCCAGAGTACAATGATCATCTTCGGGGGTCTGACTATCTACATTAATACCGGTATCACAATAACATGGTGAGGTTCATCTTATTGTTGCTGAGTCCTTTAATACAGATAAAACAAAATAAAGTGTAGATAAATGTTCTTCCCTGCTGCTTTCTGTAATATGAGTATTGGAGTCGTTTTGTACGCATAATGGATGCGACGTTGTGCATGTGAGTAGACCGTCACTCGGGGCTATTTTGTGTGAAAACAAGCTCTTACTAGACCAATGAGATGTAACTACAATGAGCGGAAAGATATGCACAAATTCAAAAGCGCAGATAGTTATAGACTGTTATGACTACAGTTTCAGTTATGTATGTATTATCAACCAACGCTCTTTCGTATATGTGTATATATATATATATATATAATATATATATATATATATATATATATATACATGTATACGTAAGAACGTATATATACGTATATATATATATATGTGTATATATATATATATATATATATATATATATATATATATATATATATATATATATATATATATATATATATATATTGGTAACTGTGCTTACCGTCCCACTTTACACTGTTCTTTTGATTCCAATCCAGGAGGAAGCTTCCATTTTTACTGCGCTCGTAAATGGCCACAAGTTGCACCGTGTTATCTTCAAAAGGCAAACATAAGCATAAGATTTATTTTATTATATTTCGATATGTTTATGCAGGGTGGCCAGTTTAGTGGCAGATTGTTCTTCCATGGGGCCCTGTGTCAATATAAAGCATGTAAAACAGAATATAAAATTTGTTGTTAAGTAACATACAATAAACGCAGGAATGTAATACGATGCAACCTAAACAGTAAAGAATGAATCAACAATTCTTTTATTCCTTTCAGTGGCACCAGTTCACATATTATGCTATGAAATAGGTTTACGTTGTATCACAAGAATTCGACAGACCCCAAATTGTGATGGGCAAAGTTTCACTTCGGGGCACCTCATACGTGAACTCTGTGAAATAGGAGTGGAGCTGTTCAATGCATTATGATCAAACATGAGTGTATGAAAATAATATATGAAATAAGTACGGCATAATTATGTAGTAACCCAATTAGGCAGTTAAGTTACTGTTGGGACAATTGACTGTCAATTCACTGTGTATTGCAAATGTGTGTATGATTTCTTTATTTCTTTATTTTTTGAATCTTCGACAGTATTGTACTTAGCGTAGGAATAAATATATAATAATAATTACTCCTAAAAGGAGTCCCACTGTTCATGGCAGCCAATGTGTTAACTTCACTCGTTCTGGGTTACCTTTACATGCACTCAAATTACTTTGGAAAACAATCCGGTGTGAGTTTCCATGTTACGATTTTGACTGCAAGTGGTCTCGCCTAGGCCGCATATACTTCAACAAGTTTGCGATTACAAATACTTGTAAACCGATACATCGGACCACTCAGTAATGTGCTACATGTACTTCGTTTGCTTCGCTGCTTGCGTGTATATGTTCTTCGGTGGTCAGCTGTTAATGTGCATTCTCTTACCCCAGCCGCTGACCAAGTTGTAACTTTTGTTTATGTAATGTGCAAGATCTTACACGAGCCACTGACCAAGTGATAACCTTGTTTTTCAACCACTATAAATTTCTAAGCATACTCATTCGCTGATGTGCAATATGTTAGCTAACTCTAGTAAGAGGATTAAATGTTTGAGTGTGAACTGTGTTCCATTCTATAGATAATTGATAATTTGATGAGATCCCTGTTATCCTTTTGTGTACTGTTGTTGCTTTCATTGTAATCCAGGATTATTGGTATTACGACCTTTGTAGAGTCTTGCATATTTCACATCTGTTTCTGTTCAAATACCTTATAAAAGAGCTTTCACTTACTACCATTCTTACAATTATTTTCATACGAATATCGTCACTCATTTGATGATTTACTTGCTCTCTTACATGTCTATGTTTGTGTTACCTGCACTCTTTTGTGCTTTTGTTCATGTTATCTTATGTGTAGTATGGAAGACCGCGTCAAACAGTGTGCAATGCTATAAACTTATTGCACTTTTGTTATCAAGAATGCATTTGTTTTTTGCGTCACACAGTGTTCAGCGACGGACACCCGATCCTCAGCATGTTACTCCCTAATGGGCATCTGCTTGGATCAATATAGGGCTGTGGTAAAGGTTATTTCGCAACAAAGATGGCTTTATGTTTTTATCCATATCTGCCTACGTGTACATGTCACGACTAAAATTTAATCCTTTCCTTCACTTTACTCACGGTCCTTCCCGCAGTATTACTTACTGAGTGTCTACGCAGTCTGAGACATGTGCTGGTTTCTACACCTAAGGTTCTATCCAACAGCACTCATCCAAACCCTAGCACAGTTGATTGTTATCAATAAGTTTTCAGTGTGTCATGCCAACGTAAGAAGCTTAAAATTTCGTGACAAACTTGAAAAAATATGTTTCTTGGCAGAGTCTTGAAAAACTTATTCTACCTGCTAGAAGATGTGTGGAGCTGGAGACTCCCAGTAGTGAATGTATCTGGGCTGAAATGACTGTCCCTTCAGATAAACTGATCTTTGCCGTGTATTATTGCCCACTCGGTCACTCTCCCGAAGATACCCTTTTTCTTGACAATCGATCTCACTCCATTCATCTGTTATCGAAATCAACCCTGAAGTACCTCTTACAACAGGTGACTTTCACGATTGCTGTCAAAGTTGGGATTCTTTCCACACTGATAGTGAAGTAGGACAACGCCACCTTTTTATCTCTCAGCACAAAACAACCTGCACCAACTCATATCTAAACCTACCCATGTGTCTGAGGACTCTATTAACCTGCTTGGTTAACTGCCTTCCCTGGTTATGTTCTAAACTCTGACATACCCCGTCCTATCTCCTCCTCAGATAGTTCTGTAGTGTTTAGCTCTTTTTCTGTGACTCATAACACGGATTGCCCTTTGAAACGCTTTGTTTGCAACTTCAAGGGGCAGATTTTGATGACTTGAACAATGTAGTCCATAATGGTCCCAGGGACACCAGTTTTACATCATTCGACTCCCTAAGTGACACTGTGCCATACTGGTCAAACTTCTTCTTTGACACTTGCAAACAGTTAATTCCGTTCCGCTAAGTCATCATTCGACACAGGGGTAAGCCTTGGTTTACCTGCAGCGTTAAAAGGTTTATAAGGCAATGCAATCGCACCTGGAATATGTATAAGTGCTTGACACACAAGCCGTGGCCTCACATGCTCCTTACTACCCATAATATTGAACCTCTCTTCCAGCTCTATAAAAGTATAGGAAATTTTACATTAAACGATACTGAAAAATTTTATTCTTCTTTACTGTACCAAACGCTATACTAAACCAGACTTAAGAGATATTGACCATAAAAGATGGTGGAACTTTTGCAAGTCTATTCTCCGCCACAAAGTATATCATAATATTTTTTCTCTTGTTGATGATTGAGGGGGTATTTCTTCCGATATAGAAAAATGTGGGACATTCAAGAAATATTTTGCTGGCAGTGCAAGATTCCCCATGATGTTAAACCTTTGCCCTTGCCAGACTTTGCCTATCGGACTGAGATCCGCCTGTCTATGACTCATGTGCGTCACATGACGTAGAAAAAATTCTTAAGTCTCTGAAAACTAGTCCTGCTTGTGGCCCTGACGGCAAAGGTAACACCCTTCTTAAATACTGTGCCCCTTCAATCTCACGTTCTATCACTGACCGATTCAATTCCTGTTTATCCAATCCATATTTCCCAGATCCTTGGATGATGTCCAACGTGTGTCCTGTTTTTAATAAAAGGAATGAACGGTCAAAAGAAAACTATAGGCCAATTAAAGATCTCTGTAATCTTTTTAAAGTACTTCAGCTTAAGTCTCTAACATCTTTTATGAGTATCTAATTTCAAACAACCTATTTTGTGCCCAAGACTCTGGTTTCAAGAAAAACGCCTCCACCTTAAATCAACTTGTTAGCATACTTTATACTATTTTCAAAGGATTTGAACTGGATCGTGTGTCTGTTTGGCTTTCTTGGTTATATGCAAAGCCTTTCAGAGAGTTTCGGAGATTGTCTGCTTTTAAAACTGAAACAATTTGACTTTGAAGATCTTGGTTACCGATTTATAGAAAGCTACTTCTCAAATCGACCTCAACGCGTTACTCTTAGAGGATAGACCTCTTCTTGAAATTGTCCAGGAGCCGACTGCTACAGCTGAAGGCCACATTTCTAGCCTTGTACAAATCCATCTTTGGGGCAAGCTTTGGCAGATGGCATTTAATGCAATTAAATCAACTTCTGTAATCTTTTCATCTAAACGAAACAAGCCAGCTTACCCAACCTATTCCATGGAAAAACACAAATAATTGAGGCTATTTAACATACACATTTTGGAGTTATACTATCTAGCAATCTTTCATTGCACCAGGTTAGAACATACATTGTTAATTAAGGCAGTCAACAGTTTGCTCTTCTAGACCCAAATACAAACTCTCTCACCAGACCTTTGTTAGGTTGTATACTACTATGATTTGTCCTCTCTCCAAGAATGGGTGTGTCCTGGTTGACAACTGCACTGCAGACCTGTCCCAATCTATAGGAGCTGTACAGTATGAGCTAGGCAGGATCAGCCTTGGTGCAACTAGATACATTACACTTACTGTCTTACTTCTTGAGGACTTTTGTTGTTAAATTTGTCAAATCGAAGTTAATACTTTAAACTTATTCTTTTCTTTAAAATGTATAATAGGCTGACCCCATAATATCCACATGATCTGGCTCCTCGTGATGTTGCATTCATTACTGGACGTCTATTGAGAAATCACACAGATTTACGCCAAATTAGGTTTACCATCTTTCACTTTGGCGAGTCATATCTCCCCTTTGCTGCAAACTTATGGAACAACCTCCTGGCTACAAGAGGCCCTAAAATAGGCTGGTGAGCCTGTCGGCAAATTGTATTTACAAATAAAATATGTGAAAACTTACCTCCCAGTTGATGCCAGCAGCACTGATTCTCTGCTGCATTTCAAATCATAATGAAATGTCTCAAATGTTGACAGAAAGTCCTCATACTTCAAGCATGGTAGTCGTTTCTTAAACATATGCCAAACGCAGCTATGTCTTAACCTTCTCATTTCAAACAACTATCTGCATCTTGTCAATTTCCTTCCAGGCTCAATGTGTGAATGTCGTCATCCATTTTAAGATACAAAACATTAACTTTTGTTCTGTGCTGAGTTCGTGGGGTAGAGGTCGGTCTACTGAGCACTTCACTTACTCTCTCCAGGTGGTAATCCAACTGTAAGAGTTCAGTGATCAAGTGACATTTTATCAAATATTCTCTTGAAAGGTAGTGATGGTTTGTTGGACACTGACAATGAATACATCTTTGATGCCGTTCCGACATTCAAAGCAGGAAACAACACGTGAATTTTATTATTCGGTATTTATTCTTATAATAAGTTTTCATTGTTTGGCATCAGTTGTATTACCACTCTACAAGCTGTGAAGTTAGTCTTCTGTTTCGTCCAGTGTGAGCTGTATATACTTGTGTGTGTCTTAATAGGTATTGGAGAGCCTCCAGGTTAGTTCACGCTAGCTATTAGGTAATCCAGTTGATATAAATATGTTTATAATAATACGGTGCCTTTTATACTATATTTCCTAAGTTTACATATATGTATGTCATGATGAATGGTTTCAAAACGTTTTCAATATCCAAGAGACATGGCAGAGATCACATCGTCATTAATATCAGAGACCCAGTCAACAGTAACTTGGTGTTAACATGTCTAGGACAAGTGGTTTCTTAAATATGCCCTCTGATCAAGAGTGATGCAATCATGCGTCACTAAGTACTCTAACAGTTGTCGCTGCATACCCTTTCCCACTTTCTTCCTGTATGACATCCACCTGAAATTGGTCAGTTATTACCCAGTTCAAGCATTAGATCATGATGTTGGTATGCTGGTGTGACGCGAGAGAGCTTCAAGTCACCTGGTACAGTTGCCTGTGTAATCAACAAGTTAAAAGCATGTTTAATGGAAGATCCTATTTGGATTGCACCAATCCATAATAGATTTGTATCAAAACCAAAAATATCTGCAAAGCTGTCCTTAGCTAACGCTGCAATTCAAAGATTACTTTCATTATATTTAACTTAGAAAATTTGAACTTGTAGACACTAGACGGACCTTTCTTTTGAAGCCAGAAGCTGACCACTGCACACACACACTCTCAGCCAGCTTGTTTGTTACTTTCTCTCAATATCTTAACAACTAGAACAGCTGTCCGGCAAGTTCTCTTTGTGTCATAGTACTAAATAGATGCATAACTGCATTTTCTATAATCTACTTTTTATGACCATTGTGTCAATTTGATACAGCATATTCTTAAAATTAGCATGATTTTTCTTTAAATTTGAAAAGAAAAGTTACTCGATAAAGCTCATCAGAGCCCCCAATCTGTTGACTTAAGCTCTATCTCAGTGATTATGTAATAGCAATTAGGTTGAGTTACTGGGTGTTGTTTGAAGTCCAGGATAAGTGTGACTCCTGTAGACAAGCCTTGCAAGGAGAAATGGGGGTGAAAACTACCTTGCAAAATGGCTTTTAGCCGGGTATCTTTAGCTGAGGTGTACACAGCATGGCTCCCCTCCTTTGATCAGATCAGTTTTAAGCGTTTATCCTTATTTCTTGCAGTGGCTTTGTGTAAGCTGTTTCGTGTATAAATCAATTTACCCATGGATAGCGTAGATCTTTCAGCCGCATGGTTTTTATATGGACATGTATATTACTTAGTTTAATTTTTATATATATATTTTTTTTTACCTCTCAGGCCTTATTTACTTCAGTTTCTAGCAAAACATCTTTAAATACATCAGAGCGAGTCAAATCATTTTTATACTTGTTTTCATTAAAACTTGTGTGGTCTCTTAAACTAATTTCCCGGTTTTTTCCCCCTTCATTGGCATTAATGAGTGTAAATACCATGGAGTGCTCACTATAGTGCCTTTGTGTACCCCCGATGTTCGATAATAATCGGCCATGCCGGTCAATATGAGATGTACTGTAGGTGAAGTAGTACATGTTACTCTTGTTGGCTCCGTCATAAGTTGTTGCAATTCAAACAGATTATCAATGTGGTGTCCTGGATTTCTACTTAAATTCTCATCTAACGTATAGTATATGTTTAAATCGCCAAGTATGATGTTCCAATGTTGTCGAGTAAACTGTCAGTAAAGTATTCACTTTCTGCAGACAATGGGCTATATAATGAACATGTAGAGGTGACATCCCATCACGCTTTCTCACCTGTTACTTTATCTGGGTTCAGATGCATGAAATTGAGGGACAAACATAAGTTGACAAATATCCTACAGAAGATAGTACACTGCGAGTAGCTTAGATTACGATTTATCTGAAGACCAGGGAACCAAAATTTTCATCCATTACCAGACAAAAACTTACACATCCATCATGTGTGTAGCATTATGTATTCTAATTGAGATCCTATCAGACTGGAGACGATTCAATATCAATTATCATTTACTTTCTCCAAAAATAATAATGCATTATTTATGCAAAAACGTAAACCTCGCGGACAAAGTCTTCCAACGTGGTATATATATATATATATATATATATATATATATATATATATATATATATATATATATATATATATATATATATATATATATATATATATATATTAAACATTCCATTGACCTCAAAAAGTAATCTTAAGTTTTAAATTTTCCTTGTTTAACATAAAGAAGGTATCTTATGAGCCTTTTTTGCTCTTTTCTAGTCTGCGAACATTGGCTGCACAGTTGTTAAAACTTGTTATTATAATGTAAACGCGTTTCCGCCTCTGTTTGAGTTCAACCAAGCGTTTAAAACACATATTAACTTTCCTATAGTAATTTTCACAATTTTGCAATATATTAACATTTTTGACAATAACATATTCTAACTAACACTGTCATCAAATTAAAGCTGTAGGTATTATGTCTGTGATGATGTGTTGAACAAAGAGTGAGGTGTGCATGCAACATGTTTCAGTCCCTATGGTAGAAACTTATGTCAAACTGCTACAGAACTTTGGACACAGGTACTTGACTTCCCGCTGGTGTACCTATGTTCCGCATCTCTAATGCGAATTATATCAGAATTATGGGAAGCAAAAAACAGCTCTTCAATGAAAAGAAAGCTTAACCGTTTTTTTCATCATTCATGTGTTCTGTACACAAAAACAAAGATAAACAGTGTTATCTTCGTTTATTTAGTGCAAACGAATTCTGGAATATGATATTTTGTTTTTCTTTAAATCCACTACAAATAAAAGCCAATAGAAATAATTTGCAACAAACCTTTTACAATAACAAGGAATGAAAAGTGACTATAATTAATAAAGTTGATACGACTTTATATCTATCTATCTATCTATCTATCTATCTATCTATCTATCTATCTATCTATCTATCTATCTATCTATATACATATATATATATATATATATATATATATATATATATATATATATATAATTTGGTCTTTCTGAGGCGATGCGTTTTTTATAACAAGTCCCACTCTAATAGTAAAATTATTAATTGATATTGATATTGAAAGGCCTCCTGTCAATATATATATTTATATATATATATATATATATATATATATATATATATATATATATATATATATATATATATATATATATATATTGACAGAGCATTTGTAATTACTTACTTTTTCGCCATTCCCATTCCTCCTCTTGTGACAGAATAACGTCATTTCATACTTAAGCTTGAATAATATTTTAGGAAGACCAACGAATACGGGGAAATATGCAGTTATGATTTAACAAACAAGAACTTTGATTATATCTATTTTTTCTGTTAATTTTTGTATATATTCCGTTCATTCTTTTCTGTAATCTTTATGTTTACATGTGCTGTATTTTGATCTGAGTTTTGGTTTGATATGATATCAACTTACCAGACACTGTGGGCAGTGGACATTAGGATATGATTACAGCATACCTGAAAATTGGTCAACGTGTATCCTTCCTTGACAAACGTTTGATGCGTGGAAAAAACTACGCAATACAGACAATGTTATTTAATTCTTCTATCATGAGTGCCAGTAGTTTCCAAGGCACATGGCCTCATAAGGACACACACTTCCGTTTACTGTGGTGGTATGACCACGTTTGCTGCGGTGAAATGATGAAAGATCCACGGTGAGACAAAGTGGCGTTTGTCTTTATATAAAATGACGTTTCTTTAAGTTTATGTATCTGATTCAGTAAATAATTCTGAATAATCTGACCACCCACGTTGGTAGAAAACTACCCTTTTTATGACAAAGGTGTCCCAAACTGAAGAATATACTACAAAAGGCTTCAACACACGAAGATCCACTTTATGTATACTACCAGTTTAAATTAACTATGTATATGACGATCACCATCCATATAAGTCCACCATGAGGCATTTCCAAAGACAGCAGTCCAATGTTAAGTGCGTAAGACTAAAATGATAAGTACCCAAAGTCTAAATGAAATAGATTAACCAAATGGGAATAGTTTCCCAGTTTTACACACAGTCTGATGCTATATCAAAGAACCGTCATTGAAATATTTTGAACTGTATTCGACTTATTAAAAATGATAAAGTGCCCAGAAATCAGATCTCATAATAGTAAGAGACCATCACGTATCAAAATCACTGTCCAACATCATGGTTGAAAATCAGTTTAAGTCGAAAACCATCCAAATGTTGACAGACCCATCAAAATGAACATCACCTGCTATATCACCGATAACGGATCATTCA
This sequence comes from Hermodice carunculata, assembly GCA_964020975.1. NCBI lineage: Eukaryota > Metazoa > Annelida > Polychaeta > Eunicida > Amphinomidae > Hermodice > Hermodice carunculata. The sequence goes on along the minus strand of OZ026622.1, from coordinate 76,064,932 downwards.
CTGAGCAATGCATTATTCATTGAATATCTAAAGACGATCATATGTTATATTGGCAACATAAAATATTGACTCTCATGACAAACAGAAAAGGGCAACAGTTTTCGACAATACTAGAGATAGTGCACTGAACACAGGAGTAAATAAAACCCACCCATGATCAAAACCCGTTGGTTATCAAACAAGCGCGGTCGACATCGAGAAGATAAGGCAGCCAAACCTACAACTTTATGATATTGTTATATATGGTTTAACGAATATGAAATGCAGTGTGAAGGAAAAACATAAATCTCCTGACTTCAGACAGGTACCCACAAAGGTAAGTAGCAGATTAAATCGATGTGATGCTAATAACTATCAATGTTAAGAAGCATCTTGCCACATATACGTATGGTATAAAGTGCCAGCTATAATTGTTAGGTTGACATATGTACCACATCATGTATACACAATCTCAAATCAGTCTGGTTTTTATATACTAAATTTTCATTTTTACCCAGAAACGTCCGAAACAAATGCTGTAATTTCATTTCTTAATAACCCTGAAAAAAGAAATTTTCGAAACAGAAGTAAGTGACGGGAGTCAAACTTGTCATTATCGGTGCATACTGTGGTAAGCCAAAAAGCTAGACACCTAAAAACAATAAGCTGACGCAAGAGGAAAATAACCATCCATGTGAGGATAACTTACTATGTTACGTTCAAAATCATCGCGTTTTTTGTATAATTTCAACTTTAATTGGTTGTTATCATTGTATATCATTTTGTCTCGAAATGGATATTTCATGTCATTTTCTGTAGGTTCTTTGAATTCCAAATCATCAAAGTTTATCGGCTCAATATATTCTTAAATCCTACCCTTGTAGATACTAAATAGGTCATCATTATACTTAAATGTCAACTTGAATATTTATCATGAAATGTCTTCTCTTTTGACAGCGTTACCAGAAAAACCTACATGTATGATAAGATAAATATAAATTAGCAAAAAAGGCTAACCTTTGGTGCATATTACAATACCAATTGTCTTTTTGAAAAAAAGATCTCCAAAAGTGACGAATATCTTATCAATCTGTATGTTCAACAACTAACAAAACTCATTACGCTCAGATGCAGAAGGTCCAATGCTCACATCATTACCAAAAAATGCACCTTTATAAGATATGATCATTTCTTGAAAGTTACTTTTCTCGTGAGTTTTATATGTGAGACATTCGATGCATTCTTTCAAATCGGAATATGAAATAGTAGTGTATAAAGTGGAGAAGTCCGGAGATAAAATCCATTGAAAAGGTAAATGATTATCTGTACCATTCAACTGTGCTGACAAGATCAGATCTTTGAAAAGCCAAAATCTGTTAATACCGGAAGATGCTTCTGTGTGGCCTCAGTAATTCAACCAAAATTCTTGTACCTTTTGAAGACTTTAGAGACACAAAATTGACAATTTTTAGCTGAGCAAAATTTGGAATCTTCCTTGAACTGGAACTCAAAAGAATTTTTACGAGGTTGTGGAAATGAGTAGATGTTTGGCAAATGGGTATGTACATCAGAATATTTCCTGTCAAATGAAGATAAAGATGTGGATGCTTGTTCAAAATAAATCAAATTATTCATTTACTTTTCATATTCAAGAGACCTTGAGTTGGTCAATACGCCTAATATACCAATGAAAACATTATAATAAAACTGTTTCCATTTAACAAGAACACGATTGGATACCTTATCGGCAAATTAAATACAACGACAGATTTATCATACATCTCTTCTAGGCACTTGACAACTTCTAGATGTGTCAGAACAGGAACTGGTACTTGTTTGGCTGTTTTCGGCAATTTTCTTTTCCTGTTTTTTATGTCATTACTTATTTTACTTGTCCATACATCTAATACGAAAATATCAAACTTATCCTTCTTTGCCCATTTTCTTGCATATTTGTCTACAGCTTCCATAACCAGCTTCCAGTATATGGTAAAAAAAAATATGGAGAAAACAAAGAAACCAATTATTGAAATCACAAACACTTTAAAGTGAAATCAACAGACGCTATTAAAAGGGAAAAACATGATAAACCATGTAAACTGTTGAGAATCAATAACGATGTAGCAACTGATTCATTGAATGTGTCCCCAAAACACGGGACCCATGGTAACAAATAGAGCCAAACGTGAAAGACTATATATCCACAAAACTCCGTATTAACACAGCAGTAGAAATAGACAGACCCTGCCTTGCAGGCGAAGTTTTATTGGGGCGTGATCAAAATAGCAAGACCTGAAGTCATCACCTTGCTCCATCTCACTGATGACAAATTGTTGAAAGCAACTTCACAAAGGAACTGGTACTCACATTGATAAAGATATCTTTGAGACGAGTGTTACAAGTCAGGATTGGTCAAGGACTAAAGCTCTGAGAAAAAAAGACAGCAGAAAAACATCAAGTTTTCTAATTTGTATAAATTAATTGCCAATTCCGCACATACCACCACTTCGTAGATATTGAACTGGAAACATGGGAATAAGATTTGTTCGTATAAAAATGACACAGATTTGTAGTTCAAACATTTTAACAATGCCTACCCAATAATACACTCCAAACAAGGAACTCCAAAGACATTCAGTTGAAAGTACATGTATAAATTGTCCGTATCCCTACCATGTGGACCATTCCACTCGTAGCAGCACTGACGTTGCTACATTGAACAAGTTTACATGGATATATGTGAACTGCATGTCCGGTATATTCCCTTCCAACTTCAATGATGATCCATAAATGATAATAACAACAATAAATTTACAGACTCTTTACATGCGTAGGATTGTCTTTAACTTTGTAAGATACCTCAACAGCGTGAATCCGTCTACTGGTGTTAAAACGTAGCCTACTCTGAATATTTATTTTTCCATCTGGTAACTGAAAATAAAATTATAGCTACCATTACTCTTTGCAGTACTGGATATGATATGATATGCATGTGCTAGCACACACTTTAAGTTATATTTTTAAAACTTCTTTTAGGTAATGAAAAGCACCGGTTGGACTAAAAACAGAACAAGCAACTCTCATTCACAAGTCCAACATTCCTTCTATATTCACTAACGACATGCTCATATAACTACTCTCTGTCTTAGCTAAACGCAATGAGAAATTGATGCACAACAGGCTCCCTACCTTCCCTAGGAAGCATAAACTCTTTGTGATTTGCAATTTGGATTTTGAAGACATCGCTTAACTTAAATGGTACAAAAATATTGGCCATGACATATTACCTTGACACTTGCCATGAAATATAACTTAAAAAGTTGGAATTCGTGATACCTCACTTGACTCGTTCAGGGACTATTTAGCAGGTAGAGAGATTTGTTAGTTTCGGGATGCTATATCTGGGAATATGGAAATAAAGTGTGGTGTACCACAAGGTTCAGTTCTAGGACCCTCACTGTTTATCCTTAACACCAATGACCTGCCGAATGGTTCAGAAGAACTGTACCGTATTCTATTTACTGACGATAGATATTTGATGTTTTCTTTGAAAAGTATTGAAACTGTCTACACTATGGTTAACACTAAGATGCAAAACGTGTCTGCTTGGTCCAACGAAAATAAATTGTCACTGAACTACAAAAGAACTTAATTCTTATTTCACTGGCAAAAATAAATTAGTTCTATTGAGCCACTACCTGCCCCTAAAAGATGAACAAAGCATAGAAAGAGTAAGTGGTACCATGTTTTCAGGTGTGATGCCAGACGAGAGACGTACCTCGAACATCATGTTGATTATGAATAAACAACACTGTATAAAACAAGTTATATATTTGTAAAGGTTCAAGCGGTTTTGCCCAAACATATCCTAAAAAAGATGTACTACATATTTGTATATCCTTATCTTATATTTCATGTGGGCATCTAACTATCCTACATACCATAACCAATTAGTACGACTACATTAGAAATTTGTTAGAATCATAATGTATCCCCCATTACTCCACAGTTCTCCCTCCGTAATTAATTGAAACTACTGCATGGATATCCGATTAACAATTTCTTTACATATACAAAAATGGCCTTCTCTCTGGAGTGTTTGATGGATGGTTTACTTTGTCAACCTCGGGTCATCATTACAGCGCCATGCAAGCTGCTTTGTTTCGATTACAGTTGCATCGACAGAAAGTTGGGAAATTTCTTTTGTCAATAAAAGGGGGTGAAGCGTGGAACATGCTGCATGGTTAGATACGCCACACCAACATATTAAGAACATTAAAAATATCATTAACGTAGCTTCTCCTGAGCAAACAGTCATAATAAGACAATTCATTCTTAATTCACTTCAATTAGGCTCAAATTGAATCTAACGAATCTAATGTTGTAGAAATTGTTGTATTATCCGAAAGTAACCATTGTAGACTACCACTGTAATGTATTTTACCTGTATTATCTTGAGGGGGCATATCAACTGCATAGGTTACAGTCACGGCAACATTTTTGCTTTGTATGTGTACAAATATTTGTGTATATAGTATGTAACAGTAAACAACAAAAACGATATGAAGTCAATCTCCAGTGGCAACGGAGCCACAGTAGCTAAAAGTGCAACACAGCCTTACTAATTATGCTAATTTATCAAATATGTCAACAACGTATTTAATTAGCCACTTTTGGTAAAGCGCCAAAAATGCGTCAACGAAAGCTGTTGACGTCCAAAATAAGACACTGAAAGAATAAATGCAGAGCTGTCTTGCCAGACATAGGTATACTGCTGGTGCTCAAAATCTGCAAGTGTAATATCAGTCGTAGCCGAGATGTTCACACAGGGAAAAGACATACATGTATACATACATACATCATACATACATACATACATACATACATACATACATACATACATACATACATACATACATTGTCTGAAGCAAAGGCAGTTACCTTGCTTCTAATGTGTTTGTGTAGTTGAACAAGAAATTTTCAAGATGACGATATCGCTTCCAGCCTTTTCAAAACTTCCCACTAGAAATATCCCGTTACCCTTAGAATAACGTACAGCCTCTACCAGCAGACTAAATTCCTGGCATTTTTTTTTTCAAATTCTTTGCAGTAGACCGATTGGTGTGAAGTGGGCCAAGAAATAATTTGACTTCAAGTTAAAGCCAACAATTTAAAATTTATATTCTATTTATGTTCTAATTAGCATGATAGCAATTGCTTTTTGTGCTGACAAACATTTTACCAGTGAATGAAGCTTGACTTGTATCTCCACTGGGTGTCTACGCCTGCACCAGGTACATTACCAAAAGACGTTATCTGCATGTTACATGGCAAGTTTTAGAAAGTGTGCCCTTTGCTCATTTCGCATACGAAAGCATGCTGCCATGTAGTATTTGACACAGCGGTATAAGCCAATGCACCCTAAGCACCCGAATCTCAGTTGCCAGATGTACCTGTACAGTAAAACAAATTTAAATACAAGATAATTTCGCTCACCATAGCTTGTTTAACGTCCAGTTGTACTTATAGCACACTTGATATGCTACGTATGCTGCTAAACATACCTGCTGCATTTTTTTTCTTTTGCTTACGTTTTTGCAACGTGACAATATATGAGAATATCGGCAAGGCAGGTAACATTTAACAGACCAGTTTGCTTATGTCTTTTTGTGTTTGTGATCACCAGCCATCCACATATCTTCATATTTATGCAATCCTCCACTTACTTTGTATTCTTGTTATCTGAATCTTGCCAATTGGATCGTGTGCGTCGTTGAACTCAACCGAGCTTTTGATACCTTGAAACGAAACTTCTTCCATGTGCTTCAGAATCATGTCTGCGATCCATACATCATGGTATTCATATTGCTCCAAACGTGTGATATTTCCTGAATGAGTCAAGTGCAAAAATTATCAGCATCATCAAATTTTAATACCACTACTACTGCTAGTGGCTGGACATCTACTACTATTACTGCTATTTCTATAGAGAAAGGCACATGGCGAGAAAGTTCAAAGGGCGAGACTGGATAATCCACAGAAAAAATATACTTATGTATAACCTAGCAATTCCAGTAGAATAAGGATACAAAATATACAGTCTCTGAAAATGGAAACCGATTTTTAAGCTCAATACATTTCTTCATGGTATATCAGCATTATGTTATGCAGTCATCACGTCAGTGGCTGCTAAAGTCACCCAAAGTCGTCCACGCTGGACGGATGCACTTTATTTATGCAGTCCACTAGAATGTATTTCAAACACACTGGGCACGAGGCAAGCTCCATGAAACTTTGCCTAAAACGAATGAAATTGGGCTCGACGGAGTAAAATGCACAGCATAATTCATCATGGTACGATGAATTCGCTCGTTTTACTGTACCAAGCAACATAACCGTTTTCCCCAAAAAGGAAGCCGAGACATAGTATTGTGAAACGGGGTAGCCCCGGGACATGAAACCAAGGACCACAACACCGCGGGCGAAAAAAATGTGATGATTTTACCAAGATGCGAGCAAACAATGAGTATGCGGCTGGTGTCTCTTATATACCACGAGGAACGTCTGTCCAAACTTCCAAGCGTTCACTATGAATATTGCACAGAATTCAACAAATAAGAAACCCGTATTTTCACCATGAAAGGAAAACTAAAGAAAGACACAATTTACCTGAGACATAGAATAAAGAAAGCTTAGAGTAAAAGAAAGGGCAAGGTGGTCAACTTCCGTAATTACACTTGCCCCGTCAGAGACTTGTAAAAAGTGCCGAGTAATTTTGACAGCGTAACCAGGACTGTAGAATACTAATATCTACAAAAACCGTGACATATCTCTACTTTCAACTCGTCCTTTCCCTTTACACGCCCAACCATAACAAGATAAATAAAAAAGAAACATAAACAAAAAAAACAAACAAACAAAAAAACAAAAAACAAAAAAAAAAAACCCGAAACCCTATCAACGATGTTCACAGTTGTATGTTTGTATTATATAACAATCATTCAAAATAATACACAGAATATTTCAACTGAATTCTGGAGCCTTCTTCGAAAAAAACATGTAGTGTGTACTTGAACGTGCCCCCCCCCCCTTTTTTTTTTTTTACAACAACGTACACTTCAGTCCTAAATCCCGTGATTCCATATCAACAAGCACTATTGGTACTGGAATACTCGGTGCATGGTGCTTCTTTAATGTTTCTGGTTGTGAAACCAGATACTTGATCAAGACCTTTTTGAGTCACAATCAGTCCTTACGTTACTATGTGGATCAGAAAGCCAAATTACATCGACATTTGTTTTGATCTTTGAGACAACCAATATTAAAGCATTATTAGCAGAGACCAATGTTGCAAATAGTGCAAGATTTGATTACCACTTATTTCAGCTCGGTCGAATTATAATAGCCCCTCTCGCACACGTATAAATGAAACTTGACATATGTTATGTGCCTAACGTTAAACTGCTGTTAGGTAAAGTTGACAGATTGGATAGAAACGTCCCAGTAATGGGCACCTGGATCCAGAGGAAAAGCCTGGCGTCAGATCTCAGCTCTACAGTCTTGGTCTTGATTCAAATTTTAATTACACCCATTGAGGTTTTATGATAATAATATATACACTTTTAATGGCAACAGGAGTCAAAATGGCCGATGACCTTGACATTTCCATTGTTCAGTATGCTACCTGCATACAAATATAGTGCAAGATTTCATGTTGAGGTATAATCCACAATTTGAGGACAAATGTAGTACTTTATTACTTTATTTCAACGATCGTCAAGTGCATCACCTTTTTGTTTCTTTTCCTAGTTCCCAAAGGCATTCAGTATTATGGTTGTTACGGCCACTAAAATCCTTAGTTCCCGACTCTTTCAACAGAGCACTTCAACAAAACCACTACTCACCCGTCTTTACATTGCAATTTGGTAATAGCTGACTCAGTACAGTTGACCCAGGCGGGTCCCAAAACGTTTGCTCCTTTTACTTAGGTATCGTCAAGGTTATTTTCTGAGGTTTTTTATACATAATACCCACATGAGCGTGTTACGTCATTGACATTTTAGCTCCTCCAATGTCTTACTATATGTATGGATATGATGTTTACTTCGACAAAACCTGAACAAAATCGTTTCTGGTTAATTCACTTTGAAAGGTGGAGACCCTTTCACACTTTTCCATTCTCCAAGTGGATAATGACCTTGGTTAAGTGCATCTGGGCAGGGGTGCCGGTCCACTAAAACAGTAGTTCTACAAACTGTTGTATAAACTGAGTGATCTTGCAGGGAGCATAAAGTTTTTCACACCATTCCAAATTCCACACTCAACCATAATGTTGGAGAATATAAAAGTAACTGGATCATGTACTTTGGATAATTAGCTGCAATCAAAGAAATAATACATGACCAAATACATGGAGCAGTTCTTTGCTGTGGGATTATGATGTGATGAGATACTGGGGATACCTCAGACCAGAGAAGTAAGGATGCAATAGGATTATAGCACTTCCGTTAAACTGTTTTTTTTCTTGTTTTTTTTACATCTAATAGCCTCCAAAGCAGACGAAGCTGCGTGTTACGGGTTACACGTGGGCACTACTCTATTTAGCAGGCATAAGATGTAATGGACATGTGCTGAAATTGGAAAAAAAACAAGCCATCATCCTAACTACGTATAATGCAAAGTACAACATGGATATAAGGAAGATGACATATACACTGATAAGTGACCAATTAAAAGCAATCGAAAATCTGTTCAGAGTAGTAGGATGGGATTTGCATGATTCTGGTCAGATATATCCTGTTCATAATAGCAGTGAATTTCCATAACATAAATCAGAATACAATCAGACTACACTCAAAGGAAACGCATGCACATGCATCCAGGCATGTCCACGACAGTTAGCGACTGATGGGGAAGTACCAGAGTGGCTATAGCAATCTGCCCGCCAGGCACACCAAGCATTGAAGCTGGTCCACCCAACAGGCAAACAACCTATAAATGCATCATGCATGCTGCTGGACGCGGCTAAGGCACTATGACGGCATACACACACTGCCTCTGTGGAGCCGCCATTGCGCCCAGCTGCTCAAGAGTTCCCTCCCCACCTAGTCACTTTCCACTACCCATGGCTCGTACACCTACAAATTCACTCTACATATATATGAGCCCTCAAGTAATAATATTGGATAGCCGTACATTTTGCAACAAACTTTGACCACTTCTGCAATAAAAAATATGATGTTTCCCTTGAGAATATAAACTTTGTTGCTCTACTTCAAAAATTCAGCAAGGGAAATATTTGGCTTCTGATATAGTTCCTTATGAATTTAATATTTTGCTTGCAAAAGGCAGTTGTTTAAAGTATATTTAGTGGATCAATATAAATCATGAAAACCTGAAATGACATTTTCCACTGATTAAATAATTATCTTCTGTGTGTAATTATTATTCCACCAGTCTTGAAAAAGAGTCTACAAAACATGTTGACACTCCCAAAGCCTGTGTAATATGATGTATTTTGCACGACAAAAAAAGCACATTTCGGGATCCAATTTACCAATTTTAAAGTCTAGCATTATACATGTATATAACATATTGATGAAAAACGGAAGATTGAAAAGCCTGAAGTTTACTTTCCATTACACATGAGAAAGACAGATAAAATATATCCTGTCATTCTCCCATATTAATGTTAAATAGTTCAGACCAAGTGGATACACTAGTTGGCAATTTTTGTATTATGTGCTCTATAATGTGCCAATAAAATCTATGCAATTAAATGATCAGTACATTTCACTTTTTTATTATTATTTGAAGAACACTATGCAGGAATTTCTCTGAAATTAAATCTTTTTGAAAATAATCTGTTCAGTCCATGTTCTTGGTATGGCTGATCTTAAAGAGTAATACTCAATAAAATTCATATGAAAACTACGCTTTTGCTGTAGCTCTTCGACAGTTAAACAGTCACCTTCGATGTTTATATCACCATTACGCTTTACACCTTTTAGGTACTAATATTCCTAATTTATGCCTAATTGTCAACCATAATATAAAAAAGCACATGAACTCACCAAAGATGTCCTTTATAGTATTTGGATGAGAAAATATACTAACTGCTTCAAAGCATCGATAACATCAGGGTAAAAAAGTGAAATATCAGATGGTCAAGGCTAACATGAGCTAACAAAACAGAGCTACTTTATCTAAACATTGGGCACCAGATGGCAAACACTATCTATGAATGTGCGCCCATTCTCATTCGCCGGGAAAGGAGTTAACTTATTTTTTTTTTTTTTAGTCCGAAGTTTATGGACAGTTGGGTTACAGGGCTTCGGCAACAGGTAAACAGTCAGCAGCACATCATTTTATGTAAATCACACTATATGCACATCAGGTCACTTCATTGTTAACCCCTAAAATTCGACCATCTCTAACGACAACTGGGGTGTAGTATGGTATTTTTTTTCTATCCATAGAGATGAAATGTGAACCGTTGGAAGTCCCTACCGTGTCATCTAAAAGTGAAATACATATTTGTTAATGGAAAGCCATATTTTTTATTTTGTCTCCATGCTCGTGCACCGTGTCCAAGGCTTTTCACAAGCGAGTGCACAATATGCAAGTATGAACCAGGTCCCGAGGATCAGCATAATCTGGTTGTCAAAGCACAATTAGAGCTTAAAGCTATTAGTGCTACCCAAAAACTGCTATACAGTATCGGTTGTTCTGCATCGTCAAATACCGTTTTCTGGCTCGATTCGATTTTAACATCTGGTATGAAGCAGTGGCAGTGGCATTCTTTTGGGGTGATTTAAGCGGAAACAGAATAGTTCAATGGAGGTAGTTATGTGTGAGTGCCATATCAACATGGTTATGCAGTATATGTGGTGAGTCGGCATTTATTTCCAGAATCGGGGACGTAAATCCACCCGCATTAGGAAAATGCCTAAAATATACTATATGTTCGGAACCAGTGAGACTTGTACTTGGAAAACGCACATATCCACTCGACCAAAGCTCTTCTTGAAAAATGTTGGTTCAATGGAGGTTGTTATATGTGACAACGGCCTTTTACAGCCTTCAGACTACGCGCTACACACAAATGCTCATGTACGGCTATGTGTGTGGCTGTTTTTATTAACTTATGTTTTTTTTTTTTGTTTTTTTTTTTTTTTGTATTTTAAGGACAACCTTTTTTCCGTGCAAGCACTTTATTGTGTTGAAACTCTGGGCTTGCCAAAGCCTATATGTTGTATTACGCGCCACCAGTCAAACTTTTTCCCTTACAAGTCATTTCATTGTGTTGGAAATTTCGACTTGTACAAGCCCATATCTTGTATTAAGCGCCACCAATCAAACACCTTTTCTTGCTCTCCTCCCTTTATTGATAAAACCACAAACAATGTACATCTCCTTAACGTACTGGGGATATTTTGATGTGTCATTCATGGCTGGGACTTTGCGACAAATACATTTGTATGGTATGGTTACCCTTCTTACATCATTTAATGTCAGTGAATCGAGGAAACCTGTTTTTTAGGGTTTTTTTTAAATACTTTACGGGTTATTCATATAAATGACAAAGGTGCTCTGTGTATGTATTTTTATTGACGTTGTTCCATGTATGTACGTTCAGTCACTTGTTCTCCTCGTCCCCCTCCTCCTTCTTCTCATTCTCCTCCTCCTCCTCCTGTTCCTCCTCCTCCTACTCCTCCTCCTCCTTCTTCTTCTTCTTCGTCTTTTTCTTCTTCTTCTCCTTCTTCTTCTTCCTCTTCTTCTTCTTCTTCTTCTTCTTCTTCTTCTTCTTCTTCTTCGTCTTCTTCTTTCATTTCTTCTTCACCATCTTCTTCATATTTTTCCGTCTATGTACCCTGAGAGGGCAGACAAATGTGTATATACACGAAAGCCTGCTTCCATTGGATAGCTTTGTATATATTCCTCGACATGTAAAGGCATTTTTAAATTTGTTGTCGGAAGAAAATATTTTTACATCAAAGTTTTAGAAGCATATATGTATATATTATATGGTTCAAAATTCTCGTCAGTCGATACATCAGGGCAACAGATCACCTTCACTCTTTTGGTAATTTAAAATAATTTATATTTATAACGGAGCAAGATAGTTGAAGTACCAACCTGTTTCTGCAAGCATGGCCAAAGTGGTGTTGAGTGCCACAGCCACTGCCCACAGAGCATCATAGGCTTGTGGGGCCAGTGCACTGTACGGCGGCTTCTCAAAGTTTGTTGCAGCATCATACATACCGAGGTATTCCTGCGTAGTAAAACCTGAAATCGTTTTACCCAGGGTAGGATTAAGCAATACGCTGCTGACACCAAAATAACCCCTCACAACTGCTTCCATTTCTGTTATGGTGCAGTCATGTCGTGGATCTGGTTTTCTCCACCATTTGTCTTCAAACCATCCAGGAACGATCCAAACGTGTTTTGGTCCAAACAACTTAGTTTTGAAAATCTGAAAAGAATTCAGTTGAAGAGTTGCTTGCAATTGGCAATTTCACATATAAAATTTAAAATTTCAAGTTAATTCAAAGGGACCTTTACAGGCTAACATTTTGAGGCTTATGGCTATTAAGGGTTTACTCTCCTCGACGCGAAGCCAGCATCCTGGGCATAATTGAGAGCAATTCCTCTTAAGTACTTCGAATTTAGTTGCAGTTGACATTGAACTAGTTAAGACGAACTGCTCTAAATTGAAATCTGGATTCCTTTTTAAAACACGATTCACTCAGGTACCGACATGCCTATTGTTATTTTCTTATTTATTTATTCATTTATTTATTTATTTATTTATTTATTTATTTATTTATTTATTTATTTATTTATTTATTTATTTATTTATTTATTTATTCATTTATTTATTTATTTATTTATTCATTCAGTCATCCATTCACTCACTCACTCACTCATTCATTCATTCATTCATCTGTTTATTTATTTATTTGTTTTTTTATACAGCGTGACCCGTTCAGCCAGGGGCTGTTCTTCCACGGGGCACTGTTACAGAATAAAAGATACAATTGACAATTGATCAAAACAAATCAAGGATACATATAAAATTAGAAGTAAATATATATGAAATATGTATGATAAAAGTAAACATTGCAACACTTAGTCCAATTAAAATAATACTGTTTAAGTCCAGTTTTAACATCTTTGATATTATTAATCTCCTTTAAAAACCGGGAAGATTGTTCCACAACATAGCACCACGATAAACAAAAGATTTGTCAAAACTCTGGTTACGCGGAAAGGGAATAAAAAATAACGAACCTATTTGACAATCTTGTGGTATAGCTGCCGATGTCTTTGACTAGCGTAATTTCGTCACATAGGTAGTTTGGGGCTAAGCCATTGACACATTTACACATTGAAACCGCCGTGTGAAATCTTTGCCGCTCTTCCATGGTTGGCCATTTTAATTGTTTAACTATAGTTTTCTAGGGGATATAAGAGTTCACGTATACAGCTTTCCTTGGCGCGTTTTTGGGCACATTTAAAGCATACCGACGAAAGCTGTTGAGTTCAAAACTTGGCGCTGAAAGATTTAAGTATTTCGAATTAGTCGCAGGTGGCATCGAAACAATTAGGTAAATCCTTAACAACAATACGCTTCAAAATGTTAGCTTGTAAAGGTCCCTTCGAATTAACTTAACGCAATGCGCCCAAAGCACACCGAGGAAAGCTGTTGACTCAGCGCAAAACTTGGCACTGAAAGAGTCAAACCATTCCATCAGAATTTTATCAAGGTAACTATATTTTATGAAATATGTTAATTTCCACAAAATGCGTACTTTGTGTTTTCTTTTGCAAACATATTAGACTGCATTTCATGAATAAACTGTATGCATACCTTGCAGAAGACAATGGGGGTCTTCCTTGTACTGAAGAGAGTTAAAATTATCCTAGCATCGTGTTTCTGTAAGAGAGTTTGAAACGAATCTCACAACATACAAATATATCATAATTGTTCCATCACATTGAGAAAGTATCATATTAACGCTAACATGAGGATTATGCGTAGCAATACAATCTTGTCAGCTTCTGATACAGCCTGAGAGTAACAATTGAACTGGCTATATTAAATTCCGTTTTAACACTTTCCAATACTAAACGATTTTATGTGATAAATATCTTTCACATTTTCGTCTCGTTTATTACAGATCGATGTAATCATATGCTAACATTACTGGGGACATGTATTAGAAAAACAATCATCCAGTACTTTTTCCGGAAGACGGGAAGATAAAACGTTCGCTAAATCTTACCGTACCCGCTTTCGAGTCAGTTTTATAAAACAATATTCTGTGCTTGTCGTGTGGTTTCAAATTACTGCTGGAGGTGGCATAGAGCAAAATTATAATTTGAAAAAGTTGGTCTTAATAAATCAGAAATTTATAACGAATAAAAACATTGGTGACATTCCTATGACCGCGAATATCCCAGTCACAGCAGACAATATGGGTTCATTCACATTTATTCATGACGATGATTTTCACGCTTTTCATAAGATTGCACCTGTTAGTCATTCCTTATATAATGTGAATATGCCGGGTGAACATTTGAGTAACATATAAAGAAGAAAAAAAAAAAACAGAAACTGACTACAAACATTTACAGACAGCGCTACTCCATGTAATGGTTTCACAAGGGAAGCCAAATCCGACTATTACAAATTCTCACGAGCCAACAATGAATGAAATCAGCGTCAATGTGTTTTATTCCATTTTGAACAATATTCCCCCTCTCTAAAACTGTTTAACTCGACAATATTCGACACTCTCTCTCTGCTGACAGACTGAATTTTCCGGAAATTAATCTAGATGTTGAAGTAATACATATCCAAATAATGAAAATCAGTAAACTAATAACTTAGATCTGTATTTCACAAAAAAAAAAACAAATAGGCCCGTGACAGCTGATACCTTTATATCTTGAAGCTGCGTTGTCGGGTCCTCTTGAAAGACTTTGGAAGTAATTATCTTGATCCCTTTTTGCCGAAGCCCGCGATGAAGGTCAGACATCCCCTGCATTAACGAGAATTACATCCAATTATTGGCGTATCTGGTTCAGTTGTGGCATAATTCTCATTTCATTTCATCTTCTGGCACTTGACAGAGGATGGGAGTTTAGCACTGAGCCAGATATCCGCAATGTGTTTTGAGAAGTTGTGTTTTCAAAGTTCTATAACAGTTTTTAAGATGCTTATTCACAGACGAAGAGTGCATCAACGTATGATATAATGGTACAGACTCTCGGCGGTGGTGGTAAGAAATACTCTCTCTCTCTCTCTCTCTCTCTCTCTCTCTCTCTCTCTCTCTCTCTCTCTCTCTCTCTCTCTCTCTCTCTCTCTCTCTCTCTCTCTCTCTCTCTCTCTCTCTCTCTCTCTCTCTCTCTCTCTCTCTCTCGCTCTGTGTGTGTGTTACCAACGTTTAATTATTTCAACACCTAAGATGAAATATTCCAAAAATCATACTATATGTAAGTACTGATGCAGAGAATAATTAAATAGTGTTAACCATATTATGTGGATAACAGGGATGATAAAAATTATGTATCCCATATGATAGTTACAAAGTGTATCGAGGTAAACACAGACCCCTCTTCCAAACTGGTAACAGAAACAATTGAGTTTCCCAGTCATTTGTTTTGAAATGTAATTTATAAATAGCCAAGCAGTCTCTGTCTTTGTGAAAGCTTCTATATTGTGGACGCCTCTGTAATGTGGGCAGGTAAGTCCAGACCTCTCTAAATGCATAAGCCAGTGGAATTGCTACAACATTGCCCGTATTTTGAAACAAACAGTGATATCTGTAATATCTAGATACAGTGCTAAATTTGTCAAGAAAAAATACAAAACTTTGAGTTATCGCTAACAGAAGAAGAAGAAGAAGAAGAAGAAGAAGAAGAAGAAGAAGAAGAAGAAGAAGAAGAAGAAGAAGAAGAAGAAGAAGAAGAAGAAGAAGAAGAAGAAGAAGAAGAAGAAGAAGAAGAAGAAGAAGAAGAAGAAGAAGAAGAAGAAGAAGAGACGGTGCTTTAACGATGATTTCATAATTAGCCTGGCTGTCTGTGAAGTTCGAACATCAAAAATCATAAATGCGCATACAAACCATATTGAATGCATCCTTCGACTCGTGCAAAGTGGCCACCTTTGACCATCCAAACTCATTTAAAAGTGCAATTTTGGCCGGATTAATGATGCTCTCTGGAACGCTGGTTCGAAAGAAACGCGGAAAAACTTGTTTGTCAGAAAGAGATGGGTCAATACTCAAATATGAGACCTGAAAGCAGAGATATATATGTGCATATTTTGATGCACTGCATCGTTAGCAAATACGTTACATTTCATTGTTCTCCTTTGGTTAGCACTTTTTCATTTAGTATGTTTAATCTCAGGAGCGTATCTATTCCCAACGTATTTACAGACACTCGTTATACTACCGTCTGCTCTATTGTGCTTTAATACTATATAGAAATATTCTGGAGTATAAATGGAAAATTGACAATGATAATTTGCTATATCTTTGTGATTTTTCAGACCACTCTGTTTTTTTTATGCGGTATTAGAAAGAATTGTTCAGTTGTAAACAGTGATCTTCAGATTTTTAGATATGCTCGTCGTTCTTTTATACTGCTTGAAATATATATGTACGTCGAAGCTTGATTTTTTTTTCAAAAAACATACAGTAGTTATCACCTTATTCCATAGTCCGAACTTTTTACACTCCATAAGCTAACCTGGCCCTGTCTAACCTACAATGTACATACATATGTAAGTATTATTGTCCATATTGCACACGTTCCTTGTAAAATTTTGACATAGGCTGTTAAAGCCCAAGTAAATTAAATGGTCTTCAGCGGGTAACTACTGATAACATGTTTCGGACCCTATACCTGTATATGTCTCCCTGAGTAGCGGCTCCCTGTCTAAGCTATATACCCGGGAAAGACAACCCAAATAATAATGAACGTGGCAAATGATGAATTAGCTGAATACGTAAAATTTTGCTTATAAATGCAGAGCTTCATTATGAAAGAAGAGTATCCGTCAAACAAGCCATAACTTCTACATTTTTATAGTACAAGTTCAGATAAGAACAATTTGTCTTACCCCTGAACCAGTATGTAGCCTTTCTAGCTGGATAGCTTATCCTAGTTAAACCAACTGGCAGTGAATAGCTGAAGTAGAAACAAACTGGGACATTATATTCAGTTCCAGTAAATGTAAAAATAAACAGTTGCAGCTAGACCACGTGTGTAAACCAAGGGAAATCCAAACAAGGACTCCAACAATGGACATCCTGCACCAGAAATGTAAAAAAAAAAGTCATGATGACACCTACTCCTCACTTTG
Source organism: Hermodice carunculata (assembly GCA_964020975.1). Taxonomy (NCBI): domain Eukaryota; kingdom Metazoa; phylum Annelida; class Polychaeta; order Eunicida; family Amphinomidae; genus Hermodice; species Hermodice carunculata. Next base: position 76,047,579 of record OZ026622.1, on the reverse strand, counting down.
AGAGTCTCCAAACAATTAAGCTCCATTTCACTGCCAACCCTCAATCAATGTTTCAACGTGATGTGTCCGGGTTGTGACATATGAGACAATACCGTCAATTTTGAGTAATTTGCTAATAATACGTAAATATGCATTTATGAATGTCAGAAAAAAATAAAAGTCATTAGCATTTATGCCAAAAACATGTTATCAAAACAATTTTTCTTAACATATATATTTATATATATATATATATATATATATATATATATATATAATATGTATATGTATGCTCTGATGAAACAGGGGTTTCCACTGAAGATTATAAAAGATGTCGCTTTTCATCTGAAGCAGTGACTGCGTTAGTCGTACCCATGACGTATTAACAAGACCACAGGCCATTTTACCTTACACCAGTACACGATAAGCCACGATTTATCGTGAGATTTTCGGTAAGCTCACATGGGGTTTTTTAAGTCGTTTTAGCTGTGTTCATGTTTTACAAAAAAGCGGCGTATAGTCGGTAATGATCAGTAATGTTATAGATAATTTGGAGTTATCATTTAAAATCTACTTCGGACAATTTAAAAAACTTGAGTAAAAATCCTTCTTGAAGCCATTTTCGCACTAGGTATAGTAGAAGGAGTATAGGAAAAACCTACGGACCACAGGCCTATAATTCTATTTGGTCGCCAAATTGTTTAAACAACATGATCCGTGAAAGTGTAGCATTAAAAGAAAATAAGATTAAGGTAATGTCCAACCAGTTTTGGATAATTTTTGTTCATTTCTAGATTTTAGGACATTTTTGCAGACATACACATATATATATATATATTGTATATTGTATATTAGTTGTCCGAATAGGGTAGTTCTACTCCCCATACAATCTGAAGGAATTAGGGAAATAGTTTTAATGCTAACATGCTGGTAAATGAACCATATTCTCCTTTGAAATCTGATTCCAATCAATGGGTATTTGCAGCAAACCTCGTGCGCATATTTCTATAAAATTTATATCAAATAAATATTAACTGACTCGAAAATTCTAAACAAAACATACCAGTTTTTTTTCTAAGAAAAATCGTTCTGTTTTGAATTGTTTGAAAAAAGTCCACCAAGTTTATCAATTTCGACAAGATCGGCAATTTGGCAATTTTTTGTATCACCATTGTGACATTTTGTAAAAACAGCTACAGTTAAGAAAAATCCATCGCAAGTATGTTTTTGTTGATACCTGTATGGGGATCATAATACCACAATTTTGACAATTTATCTTGTAAGCTTTTGAAGCAAGATCCAAAATTATGCAAAAACACATTTTACCCAAAATGCTTGCATTTGTGCAACACCTTTGAACGTACAGTTCCATCTTTTGTACGGACTCTGCTTAGCCTTGTAGTCAGCTCAGTATTATAGGCTCACGAAATAAGAATGCATATGTCTGTAATATTTGGCCAAGAAGAGAAGTCGTTTTGCCAGGTTGGACATTTCCTGAAGCTTGTATGTTGAACGGAGTAAGTTGTATGTATTTTCTATTCCTCACTGTATTACACGGACAGTTTTTTTTTAAAGGGACTCATTCACTTAATGGGCATCTTTAGTGGGCATGGGAATAATAAGTAGCGACTGATGGCAGAGTGAGTGGTTGCTGCCGGTCTGGGTGTGAATTATTAATTTCCTGATGGGTACATGGCTCAAGGGTCCTCTTGTCGTTTTATCACCCTTGCTATAAATAAATTCTCAGCAGGAAGCAAGCAGATTGAGAGAAGAAAAATATATCATGACACTTTGTTTGCTTCGCAGCCTCAAATAAACCAGATGGTATTTGAAATAAGTGAGCCGCTCTGTACCCATTGATCATCGCAACTGTTTACACATGCAGTCACTGTGATGTCAAACAATTCCTTACTGTTCCAATTGCCATGTTACATGTACCCATCCAAAAAACAGCGATTGTATGCTAAGCTGATGCCAAATTACCTTCAGTTATTTGTACAGCCATAAATCAAATGAACTTAATTTACTAGCTTTCTGATTTTCAACAATTATTCATTTTAATGGGGATGGGGGTGACGTATTTAAAAAAAAAAATCGTATTCGTCAGACAGATTTATGAAGCTTCATTTACAACTTCATTTTTAACCCCTCACAAACAAATGTATTACCCACGCGCTTTCTGTCGGTATACAGTGCAACACATTCACACTTACCAGCAGAGCCAGACATGTGTAGATGGTGAATAAATGTAGCTGGACACAGGAAGTAACTGATTTGCTGGTTTACGTCATATTCATGGCATTCAACTCGCCATTAAAATGTTACGTCTACAATCGTGGAGCTGTTTGATGCTTTTCTATTCCATTACACCCTGACCAAATCGTTACGCTTGAAAATATTTATTGTCAAGAAAATACACCTGGTCCTACTACATCAAGTCTATCACTTACTCACACAATTGTCATCAATATGCTGTTTTCGGTAGTTGGACTTTCAGAGATATGGTCAAGATTTTATGGAACATGTCATTTTCTGCTATGCAATTTCTGCTTAACCACACAAATATCGTCCCGCTGGATAATTTATTGGTACAAACAGTATGGCCATCATCTGCTGCTTCAGTAAATCGTGTACGAAATAAACTTGTATCTGATAGAGTGATCGCATGGTTGAAAAATAAAGATATTGCTACACTATGTAAAACACTCACAACAGTTCCCTTTTCAGTTCCCGGATTTGAAGTTATACAAAATAAAAATACGCTTAACCGTGGAGGAGTAGCACTTTTAGTGCGTTACTATCTAGCTGACAAGATTATCTGTGTGGATGTTACATGTGAAGACCAAATATGGTTTAAGCTATCTTGCTTTCCAGGGGTTTTGTTTTGTGGCTCCTATGCCCCCCCCCCCCCCCCCCAATGACTCAAGCTATTATCATAAAAATGGATGGGCGGCAGTCCAGACAAAATGTTTGGAGAACCTCGACCAGTGAATAATAGTGGGTGATCTAAATGCGAGATGTGGTGCAGCGGTTGATAAGTTAGTGCAAGATCATCAAACTTATATTTACAGTGACAAAAAAAACCCTATCGCACGACCGAATACAAGTGGTGACAAGTTACTGCAATTACGTGAGGACTGTTGTCTGCTTCCTCTGAATAATTTGAAAACTGATTTGTATCACTGGAAAAGTGCTTTAACTTTTCGCAAAAAGAGCGAATGGATTTCTGAATTAGATGTGTGTCTAATATGCAGGACCCTTGTGAATATAGTCGGTACATTCCATGTTGATCAGGACTTATCTTTGCCGTCAGATCACGCCCCAGAGAGAGTACCGTTTGACTTTACTAAACTTAGTAAACTCAGCGTCAATAACTTGATGGAGCGATCGCGATTACTTGGCGATCAAGCTGTGCTGTATAGAAACACTAAAGCATACCAGTGCAAACGTGCTATTAAGCTTTGTGATATACATCCAGAGACGTGTTTACTGAAGTTAAGTGAATATGACATTCCTGAAATACATTATGAAAATGGGGATGAAGCGGTACATCAGTTGTCAGAGATTTTATATTCATGTGCATCTCGCAATGGCAGAGAGAGCGCTGGCGTGACAAGCTTTGATCTCGCTCAGAACAGATGGCAACGCATTCTGGACTCTAATGACAGTAAATTACTGTGGAAATCTATAAACTGGAAGGGAATATACAATGAGGCGGTAACGGGAGCGCCATCGGACGATGAATTCAAAAATCACCTCGAAGACCTACTTAATCCACGAGATGTGTCAGATCCTGATCAGGATGAGTGTGATACAGACATTACGATACCTGTATTAGACAGTCTAATTGACCCAGCAGAGGTTATAGACGTAATTGAAAATCAACTAAAGCCAAATAAGGGGTGTGGTCCAGATGGTGTAAGGCCTGGTCTGTTTAGGCTGTTACCAGCACAGTGGACGATTTTTCTCAGAACATTATTAAATGTAATTTTGGTCACGAGTTATCCTGCTAGCTGGACATACGCAAAGTTAATTATGTTATTTTAATTATGTTATTTAAGAAAGGCGACAAAACAATTTCTGATAATTATAGAGGTATCAGCATAATCAACAGTGTCGCTAAAATTCATGAATATATTTTATGTAACAGACTAATGAATTGGTTTACCCCTGACCGGGAACAGGCTGGCGCCGTGACCAAAAGAGGATGCATTGAACTTATTGTTACTTTACGCTTACTGATGAACTACTGTTTCAAGAAAAAGATTAAACTATTTCTTGTTTTCGTTGATTTTTCCAAGGCATATGACAGATTACCTAGATATGCTTTAATCAGGTTTCTTAAGCGCTTGGCTTGCGGTATTGCACTGTTGCTCGCTATTGTATCAATTAACAAGGTGTCAAAGAGTATTCTGTGACGTGCTATAATTTCAGCGGTCGTAGGGGTTAGACAAGGGTCCCGGACGTCATGTTTTCCATTCACAGTTTTTGTGAATAATCTTATACGTAGTTTTAAGGAAAGGTGTACATGGGACAGCTTCTTAAAGTGGTTACACATTTTAATGTTGATGAACGATACCGTGATTCTCGCAAGCTCTCGGGAAAAGTGTAAGAAAAACTTCACGTGTTAAGAGATTTTTGTGTGTCTGGTGGAATGCTAATCAACGAAGGTAAAACTAAGTTCATGGCTTTAAATTGTACGCATGCATACCGACAGCCTTTTGTTACAGGTACAGAGGCTTTGCGAGTGGAACACTGTGAGAAATATAGCTACTTGGGCAGTATTTTTACCTGCGATGGTAGTACAGTCACGACGGTAAAAGAACATGCTAAATCAGTATGAAAGCATTTATTGAAACTGGTATCTTTTTCAGCAAAAACCCCGATATGCCCTTTGTCGTGAAAAAAAGGTATTAGATGCTGCTTTCATGGCCGCTATCTTGTATGCATGCGAAAGCTGGCTCAATGTTGGGCTGAAGAAGATGGAGAGTATTTATATGGGTGCGTTAAAGGCAGTGTTAAACGTGCGTATTTCAACAGCAAATGACCTGTGTTTAATAGAGCTCGGCTACCCTGTGTTAGCTGATCTGGTAAAGTACAAACAAAAGATATTTTTTCAGAAGGTGGTAAATGAGAGACAACACTTGCAGGATGATCCTCTAATGTTTGCTCTCAACTTGACGAGGTCTGAGGTAAAAAGTACAGGTACATATATTGCATCGCTGTTAGGTGTGGAAGACGTAATGTTTCAGAGCATAGCCAAAATTAAAGACAGAGTAATAGGTTCCATCCAGTCCAATTACATCATGTATAAAGACATAAACCCATCATTGACTGTCCATTCGACAAATGGTAAGGATATGGGCGCTCATATACCTGAGTACTTGAGAGTGTCTTTCTCGTGGCTTCGTTTATCAGCCCACAGGTTAAAAATTGAGACAGAAACCCATCATACAGGTTGACATAAATTTATCGTATTTTTCAATTGACTGTCCATTCGACAAATGGTAAGGATCTGGGCGCTCATATACCTGAGTACTTGAGAGTATCTTTCTCACGGCTTCGTTTATCAGCCCACAGGTTAAAAATTGAAAAGGGAAGATGGTCTCGCCTTCCCCGAGACCACAGGTTCTCTAACTGTGGGAGTGTACAAAATGAGGCTCATGTGATCCAGTGGTGTCCGCTTGTACAGGATATTCGTGACAAATATCACAGACCCTCTTTGGAATACCCTCGTTGTATCATACAAGCATTAGGGATCGATGATTTCAGGATCATCCATGAAATACTATCATTTTTTTTTGATTGAATGAACTCTAATTATATAAGATACTGTGTTGAATTATATAAGATAATGTGTTGAATATTCTTCTATTTTGTGATTGACTGTCACTTTATATATCATTTGCCTTTTGAATTGCTTTGGACCGGTTGAGTCAATAAAATTACTACTACTACATATAAACAAACTACATTCAATGACAAAAGGAAAGTGGTTGTGCACATATGGTTCATTTTGAGTGGCAAACTAAAGGTTAGACACCCATTTCAACGCAGCTGTTTATCATCCGCATGAACAATTCTGAACTTTGTTGTGAATCACAGGAAGTCAATCGAGCTTTGATTGCTAGTATTTACCCACTCCAATAAATATGTTAATACATTTAGGGGGGAATGCTGAGACTACACGGAAACTATAATTTCTGTAAGTTTCTGGTTTTACTCAGCCTTCTGTCAATAGTTTTTGGCCCTTGAGGTAATGTTTCTGGAAATGTATCTACCAAACAATAGAATATCATGCACACTATTTTATTGAAGAAACCATATCAATCTTTTAAAATATTTAAATCATAACTATCTTGGCTTTCTTTATATTGACGATTTTGGAATATTAACTCTATTAGTGTAAGGGATAATTAATATGGTGAGTTATCCCGAAAACTGGTTTTGTTATTTGCTTTAGCCATTATTTGGGCTGTGGTTCCCGTCAGTAATAATGCCACTGGGAGGAGGATACAATGAGAATAATAAGGATGGCTACAATGTGGACATGAAGCAAAAAGGATATTTGCGAATTAGGGTAACAGGCCTGAAAAGAATAGAAGTAAAAGAGCCACGCTGATTTGATTTAGACATATTTATTTCAGCTGGATCATCAAATTAGTACAAGAGAGACTAATCAATTGGTTCTCCAGTAAAGAGAGAGACACAGAGTATATACACTACATACAGGACATTACAATGAAAATATTAACAAAATTGCTGCCATTTGGAGGGAAAACACATCGAGAAATAAGATGTTATGTGTATACAATGACAAGACGAATATGAATCACCATAGGAAGTGTTTTTGATAGGGTAAGCTATTAAATATGACAATTTCACCATGAGCAGGCATTTATATTCAAAATTCGAACCTTCGGGTCTCTGTATTGAAGAGCTGCACTGCATCATATATACCTTCATTTGCATCCTTGGGTAAATCTTTGCTACCTTTCGTGAAACATGTATACAAGATGTCGCTTGCCAAAAAGGTAACAAGGGTAGGATTTACTCCAGGGGCAAGAGATGACACACAGTGTTCAATGCTTTAAATCTTGAAAGTAGAAAATAATGATAAGTATTCGCGTCCTGGGCAGTACAGGTGCAACAGGGAGAAGAGATGGGCATCCCCCCAATAAATTTTGAATTTGAGCATGCCAAATGATGCATTCTGCGGAGTTTCGAGTATCTTACTTTCACATTTTAGTCATTATTGTACTGATTTGGCTATTTTCCCTCGGATTGTACAAAAATCTGATGAAAATTAGTAAAACAAACGGTCATCAACGTATTTTTGAAAGATGACTGACAATCCTAACGTTAATCTGCCAGTTTGGTTGTGTTAGATATAAATGCAACACGAAATCATGCATGTACACACGCTGAGTGCCATTTTAAGCAAGTGCAATGTATTGTGGGAAAGGAAACAAGCCGTGAATCGTGGCTACGTGTTTTCAGCAGGGTTCCAGGTGTCCGTTTTCAAAATTACCAGGGCAAACGGTCCTTAAAGTACTTTTTTGAATATGACTTACTATCTAAACTTCAATCTGCCCGCTTGGTTGAGTCTAAAGCAGTTCTAATCGTTAGTTACAAATCCTTATGCGACACGGCAAACTAGAGCGCCATGTTGAACATTGTGCAATTAATGTATTGATTGTGGGACAGTCCCACAAAAGTACACTTGATTTTTATATCAAAGTGAATCACGGTCACAGCATATATATCATCATTGATGCTCTGAAATAATTGAAAAATATATACTTTTGGTGCCATATATTATAACCCTCTTCCCACTCGTCAAGATTGTCCTAATGCTCATTTACAAAACATCGGCATTGGGTGCGGAACTCACTATTTTCACAATGGCAGCCAAGTCGATTTGCTATTTTAAGGGGGAAACCGTCCAAAAGATATGTATGATTGGTGTTAAGGTGAGGTTAATTTATCAAATGAATGGAATGTTCAACATATAATGGGACTTTTCCAGAGTGAGCATTACCTAAAAATGTAAATACAACGACAAACAGTGACCACGTGTAGGCCCCAGAATTAGGATTTTGTATCAGACATAGAAGTTGGATTGAGGCAATGAAATAAGGGTCAGCAATAGGGTCAATGCCAAGCGCCCCACTGCGTCGAGGACGAAGCTCAATGGAGAAGGTTGTTCCGATAGTGGATACAGGATCGAAATTAAGTTTCTATATAAGTGGTAAAAATAGTCAGGTTGAATGTCAACACACAAAAAGGGTATTTTTTTTATTTACTTTTAAATACTTCCAGGGATGCTGACTGTCTCGTGTCTAAGGGTAGATTATTCCAAAGTTTGTTGCTTGACAGGAGAAAAAAATCACCAAAACGTTTAGTTTTGAATCGACTCTGTCTAATATCAGAACGATTTTTCAAGTTGAGATAAGCTGTGCGCATGCGATTCTCAGGTATGAGGTCACACAGGTACTGAGGTGTAATATTGTCTGACATTTTATAAAAAAAAGAACTAGTTTTTGGTATTTCCGCCACACAGAGAGAGTTTCCCAACCCAGCTGACTGAGAAAAAGAAAACGGAGTGTATGACGTAAGGCACCAGTTCAAATTCTTGCCGCTACGTATTGTACAGCTTCAAAAGAATTTTAAAGGCCGATAGTAAAGTTATCAAATAGAATATTGAAGAATACTTCCGTATTCGAGTATTGGCCGCACCATGGTTGAATATAGCCTTAGCAGAGATTTGCGAGGAAGCTTGTTTTTGAGTCGGCAAAGTAAAGCAAGTCGTTGATTGGCCTTGTTGATGATGCGAGTAATGTGGGAATGTCAAGTAACGTTTGCGGCCAAAGTACAATTCCTAAATGTGTATGTTGATGTGGTTCGGGTATAGCAGAGACTCCAAGGTAAAGTGAAGGATGGTCTTGTTTATTATTCTTAGTGGAAAAGGGGACTGCAACTGATTTGATGGCATTGAAAAAACTACATTGAGTACATTGTGCATTTCTCATAGCTTAAGGCACATTAAGACACTTATCTGCAGTTCTCAAAATACCTTTTATCATATAAACAGGTGCGACGGAAAGGTGTGGCACCACCCACGCCTAGAACAAATAAACTAGCTACTGAACAACCCATTTCCATTGGGTAAAACCACTTTAAAAGGGTGGCCAGAAACCATCCACTAAGAGATGTTATATAAGCACAGACCCTGCATTCCAAACTCGACTCTCTGTGCATAATATATGTTTGAAGGGCCCTATTACACCCAGGCTTAAGCAACCCTTTAAAGACCAACATATGGTTAATTGGCTGAATAATATCTGGATACCTGATTAGAATAAGTCTTCACTTTGTAACCACAGATCGTTTTTTTTTTTAAATCAAGACACATTGAATGGTTACAATGCGGTTTGAAACCTTCACTAGATGTGCAAAGATTAGATTCTTTCAAAAAATCAATCAAATAAAGAATTTAAGGTGACATGGATGTTCCAACGGTCCACTTTTAGTGGAAGATACTAGTTCAATGTCAATGTGTTTACCCGATCTCAATCCATGAGAACAGTCCACTTTTAGTGCAAGGTACTGATTCAATGTTAATGTGTTTACTTGTGCATGATTTCAATGTATGGCCCTGGCGGGCCATTTGGGTCTACGTGAGGATCTGTAAAGATGAAGTAGAGCAGACAGGAAGTGTTTGCTACGTAAGGAAAGTAAAGATTGGATACATTTTCACCTTGTCTGCCATGCGCTAAATGATATCGGATCGAAAGCACTAAATCACTAAATGGAGTTGGCGAAATTTAAAACCATGTTTCTATTGTTCCTACCGGTGGTTTGTTCGTCAGTGATTTCGCTTTAATCCTTGTTCGTTTCTTTTCCTTTTTTTTTTTTTTTGGGGGGGGGGGGACTTCTTGCATTAGTCGGACCTAAACACTTCAGGTATCCTCACTTTTAACACACATCCAAGTCAAGTGATCCAGCAAAATCGGAACATGGACGGCACTGGAAAAATATGTTTTTAACGATCTCTGAAACAAAAAATTCTTGGTGCCTTTATTGGTAACACTGTCCGGTGTCATTTGTGACTTTTTGTGGCAGTGTGCGGCAAAGTGCAACATGAACGGCGGCATATTGCGCCAGCACCGCAGGAAGAATAACTAATGCAAGTTGCCAAGCACGGTACAAATTATAGTTCAGCCAGTACATATTAAGATATTTGCATTGTGCGTATCCTCGGAAAGCTTCCAATACAAGCCTGTCACTGTCAGGACTGTTCAGTCTAACTGATGCTCCGAAGACATACAAGGTGATTTGGGCCTATTTCTGCGAAATGAACATGACTTCGCGGTACTGTGCGGTCTTTCCGCAGTTTGCCGATGCCCGCTACATATCGCTGTCCTTCCCTGTCAGGCTTGCCAGAGAGGAATGTTGATTTGCAGCAGCTTACGATATTCTGCGGTGAACTGCAGGCCTATCGCAATATGCAGAAGATTACTTCGGTAAATTGCGTTCCTGCAACAATATGCCGTTGATCGCCGGCAAAAAGTTGCAGTTTTTTCTGCACGAAGGAGACTCTGTCTTTGCACAGTACAACCAAAATGTGCTCGATTCTTTTCACATCCGGCGTCTTGTAATAATTGTATAGATAGATAGATAGATAGATAGATAGATAGATAGATAGATAGATAGATAGATAGATAGATGGATAGATAGATAGATAGATAGATAGATTCTTTCATTCATGCCCTACAGATTTTGCTGTTAATATCCATAGATTGTTAGAAAGTTTTGGCTGCAATAATTTTTAACATTTTTGACCCGCTGTTTTGCCACTTTATCTTATCTTTTGGCATCATTATGTTTTAGTACATGTACTACCTTTCATAATTGTTAGGCTTACATGTTTTTTGTCAGATTAGACCCCCAAGGGCTATCGGTAGCTACCTACGACAGATACCTTTCAGACATTCAAGGCTCACATGTTTTCTGTCAAGTAAAACCCCCAAGGCCTATCGGTAGCAACCTATGCAAGTTACAAGTTTGCCTAATTATACTTAAAATCTGGTCAAGAAAAATTATGTTTTGATTACTTGTTTTTTACTTAGGTGGTAATGACTTTCATTCTCTGATGACATGGCTAAGTACGCATCCATTCAGGGTCAAAAATTGCTCAGATTTGACGGTATTGAATTAAATATCACAAATTTGAGCCATTCCGTTGAAACATTAACTCAGGGTTGGCAGTGAAATAGAGCTTTATGGTTTGGAAACTTTCAAAGTGGGGTGTAAGTGTCATCATGAGGTTTGTTTTACATTTCTGGTGCTGGCTGTCCATTGTGTCAGTACGTGTTAGGATTTCCCTTGGTTTGTCCAGCTAGTCTAGCTGCAACTGTTTATTTTATAATCACTGCGACTTAATATTATGGCCCAGTTTGTTTCTACTACAGTTATACTCAAGCAGGTGGTTTAACTAAGGTAACCTAAACAGCTTGGAAGGGAACATGCTGGTTCAGGGGCGAGTCGAATTGTTTTTATCTGAAATTGTACCATACAAATATAGCAATTATGTTTGCTTCAACAGATATTTTTCTAATCATAATGAAGCTCTGCATTAATAAGCAAAACTTCACTTATTTGGCTAATTCATCATTCGTATTTATTCATTTTTATGTGGATTGTCTTTGCTGAATATTTAGCTTCGACAAGGTGCCACTATTCAGAGAGACATGTGCGGGTACAGGCTCCGAAGCATAATTAACCTTCTGAAGACACTTTACTTAGGCTAATACAATACGTCACAATTCTACGAAAGACATTTTGCGATATAGACAATGGTACTTCCATATGCATTTAGTTTAGACAGTGAAAGGCTAGTTTGCGGAGAGTAAAGAGTTCCAACTACGGAATAGGGTAATGAGTACAAGAAAGTGGTTCTGGACAAAAAGGCGCAAATACAATTCGATATGACTCTACAGGAGTAGGCTAGATTGTTATTATTTTCCCTGATCACAGAAGTCGTTAAGGAGAGCTACATCTCTCATCTACTTTGATCTCGAGATGCCTGCAAGGGGGACTCTTTTGAAGACATTCGGCATCGAGTATGCGCTTTGAAGAATACAATACGTCACAATTCTACAGAAGAATCTTTGCAATATAGACAATGCTACTTCCATATGCATTTAGTTTAGACAGTGAAAGGCTAGTTTTCGGAGAGTAAAGAGTTCGGACAACGGAATAGGGTAATGACTACCAGAATGTGGTTCCGGACAAAAAGGCACAAATATAATTCGATATGACTCTACAATAGTAGGCTACATTGTTAATATTTTTCCCATATCACAGAGGTCGCTAAGGAGATCTACATCTCTCATCTACTTTGATCACGAGATGCCTGCAAGGGGGACTCTTTTGAAGACATTTGGCATCGAGTATGCACTTTGAATTCCAATTTTAATTTCCGTAATGAAATTGAATCTAATACGTTTGGTCAGAATAATAGTTTGCATTTATCTGATTAGGTCCCATGAAAAATAGTAAACATAGTAAAGAAATATACTGTATTTGATACATATAAAATCAAGAGGGGTTTTTTTTGGGAGGGGGTAAAATACGTTTATTTTACAGTATGTAGTTTTTCTTAATTCTGTTACCAGTAACATGTAAACATTATTCGGTATTCAATGGTGAACGATCATTTTGTTTCATTTTCTATGAAGGGCTATGTCATCTGTTGAACATTAGAGAGTACCTTTTAATTTATATGGAGTGTTCAGATTCTCTAGTCAAATCACAATTAGCATTTTCTGACCCTTTTTTCGGAGGGGGGATTTATGTGGCATTTGTTAGTTTGGCATATTATCTGTTTATTGTTAAATTAAGAATAGATATGTGCGTTGTAAGGTCACCCCCCCCCCAAAAAAAAGACAAAAATAAATGAAAAAGATTTCCTAACTCTACAGTCAACGGCGCTCTGGAATGCGATACAAAGCCTGCTAATCAATTAGTCACGTGGTCTAAATGGGTTCTTTTGGAATCTATCACTATCAAGGACGAAAAGTCACGTTTCCATTTTTACCGTCAAACCATGTGTTACTCCTCAACTTAGCTCATCTATCACGGTAGGATGAAGGCATAAAATCAAAAAAGCTGAAAGCACTTTTCAAGTTAAATATACACGCTTTATATGCTTGAATGCAAAAATGTGTTGTTTTTTGACATTTAGCTTTCAAGATATATAGCAAAATTGTGTATCATACCCATAATTAACTCCACTATCTCTGTTTGCACAGCAGTTTTCATTGCCAGGCTGTATCTACTGGTATTCGGATATTCTCAAGACTCTCTCGGTTACGTACACATCGTGTTATTGTACACAATTTGGCAAAGATATTTGGCTTTGAATTGCAGCATTTTCCCTACGTTACAACTTCCTTGAACCCGTAATGACACTGCGAGAACACAAGCTTAATACAACACTCAGTTGCCTTTCTTTCTCATATGCAAACTAAATAAAGGTCACAGACAGAAGGGCCTGCATAACCAGCCCTGCTCATTTACCTGGAAGGTACGCTTTGTCAGCGTCAAATTCGTTTAGCCTTCGCATACGGTTTTAAAAGTACAGGAAAATTTTATCAGTTAAATATTAAGGCCTTCAATTAAATGCAAATGGTACAGAGGCTCAAATATTTATGACGGAGATCCTGTTTAAGTTTCATTTTACGTGGCATTACACTGAGAAAAAAAAAGCCAACATAATTTATTTTTGAAAATGGATGTCATGAATTGGACAAAATGCCCCTTGGGCTCAAAGGAAAAGCATCACTCACTCTTGCGCTATGTCACTATACAATAGTGTCTGACATTGATACATTAATATAGCGGATGCTAAACATCTGGGGATTGACAAACCCAAGTTAAATGGATTCGAATTGGAACAACTGACATTCAGAATATTTCGATACGGGTGACAAATATTCATTTCCCTCCACATTATCCGACAGTATCGCCAGGGAACATTGGCATCAGCTAGCATAATGAGGTAGTACCGGTGAAAGAACAGTGCAGTTAGTAACGATTGTGGTGATAAGGATAATTTATTCTGAACGTATGCCACTCTTATTATAGCATGCCCAGTGTGCATCTGGAAAACATGACCATAACTTTTCAGTTCATTTTACCCAGGTTGATATTAATCAAAAGACCTACAAGTAATGTTAAGGTCCACTTACAACAAAAAGAACAACATATTTTGCCATGTTTGATTCACGGACCTAAGTTTCAAATGTGAAGAAAATGACGTCTTTTCAGAAGATGCGGGGGCTTGTATTTATATAATCAGATTAATCAGTCCTTCTCAAAAATGAATCAAATGAAACATCAAAACATGCTTTGATGTACGCACATTGCCACAACGTTAATCGGTGCCTCCTTGATTCGAAAGTGTTAATAGTACTGAGACATATTGTGGTAAGTACTTTACTAGGTAGAGACAACATGAAAGGTATGCAATGAATCAGAAAGCTGATATAACAGTCACAAACCCAGCATCTAATATGGGCACACAAGAAGACCGTGTAAATTGCACAGCCCTTAGCTTTTACGCAAATGAAGCATTCACAATGGCAGGTACAGTGTATATTCCGAGTGGGATCTTCATTCACACGGCATTGTGAACAGATATGTAACACTTTCTCGGCCAACTCAGTTAACGACGGGAAATGTAGAATGTTTCTACCTTAATGTAGAGCGGACAAAAACGAAATGAATCAAAGTATACAAGGACCTCCATTTGGTCATATGGACTTTGCAAAGACCACCAACTGTAAAATGGAACAAAATGGAAATAAAATTAAGCAACAGCCTTTAATTGAGGCGTCAGTGCTGATGGCCTTAGACTCTGATTCTGGGACCAAGACATAGACCCTACATAGTTTCGGGTAGTATGCGGTCTAGTCTGTCTATCATGGGATTCAGACATGTTATTCCCATTTGACAGTTCCATTTTAGTAGGAGTATGGCTTGTTGCTTTAGTTATAACCCAAAAACAAAATCAAAGTTCTTCATTTGTATTGGTATCAATGGACGTGAGTATAAAACTAAAGTACACGGGTTAAAATTCATAGGAACATGCCTATTTGTAAAATGTCAGATGTAATTGTTTCATGATTCATCATTTTCTGCACTGGAACATAATGCTTTGAATTATCTTATGAGACCTAGTTTTACACCACATTATAACGTTTCTCTGGGGATGTGTTAGCCTCCGCAAATCATAAAATACAATTCAAATTACCAGAAAAACCCAGTTTAGTGCTCCATGTGAGTTTGGAAGCAAGAATATTGTGCTAGAAGTGGTGAAACAAGAGCTATTCTTCAGCTTGTCGTCATACAGATTTTCCTGTTAATGTCTGAAGATTTTATTTCATAAGCTACGACTGTGGATAAAATGTATTAAAACAGCCCAGTCTATTGAACAGCTAAAGCAAACATTTTTTTCTGAACTTCTTCAAATTACAAATTTAAATGAAGACATACACATGAACTAGGCATATGCCTGATGGTTTACTGTGAGAAGTAGCATTGCCAAATTGAAGCCTGCAAGCAATTTAGAATAAACATGGCGCATGTCTGCGATAGAAAATATCACTGCCGAGGAAACAAAACACCCAACAGTAAAACTCTTCCTTATGTGATAATAACAAGTACAACAACAATCTATGAAATCGGAAAAGAAATGTGCAAGCGATTTAATACCCTCTTTACTATTGTACTAAAGGTTGCGTAAGAACGTAGAGGTCTTTATATCCGACGGTTAGAAATTACCACGGGGATAAATGACTCGAACGTATTTGACAGGCCAAAAAGCCGTTAGTGCAACAGATGCTGGCCTGCTTTACCATATTAGGGCTTTCACATCAGAATGTTCCAAGGGAAATGTAGGCTTAAATCTCAATGAAAGATAAAAAAAAAAGTGTCGGAGCCACATGATACACTATTGAAGCAACACAATTATAATACTGGCTCATTCTGCCTACTGGAAGTTCACAAGATTATTAAATCAGAAACACACATACACATCCATACGTAAATCATTCAGTCAGACTGGAAAAAGTATACACGATGGAGAAAGCTCGAGAATTTCTTGGCAACTACAACAGTCAGCATGATGCGGTAATTGTTCATCTTATTACCAATGATCTAAAAACCAAGTCACCAGAAGTGGTTGCTTCAGATCTCGTTTCACTGGCGGATCACATTATCTCCAAAGGTACATCGAAACGAGTTGTTATATCTAGCGGTATACCATGCATAAACGACCAGGAACTTGACCTAAAGGTACAAGCCACTAATTCGCTGTTAAAACTAAAGACTAATTCTAAAACAAGTGCTGGTATCAAAATCTGCGAAAACTACAAAAGTTTCGTAAACAGACAAGAAATCCCTCGAAAAGAATTGTACTCGGATAATGTACATCCCAATGAACAGGGTACAAAGATACTAGCAGCAAACTTAAAATATACATACAAGCCCGAACTAAGACCGCAAAGACGGCGACGGTTTAATAATTATAATAACGCGAGTGGTAGACGCAGATGGTATCCGAGATGAACATTAATTCTAATTCTTTGACTGTGATGTCTGGTGAACACTTGAAGATTATGACATGGAACATCCATGGACACAGACATACTGTCTGTGGTCAGACGGATTCTAAATTTAATGACAGTGATTTTATTGAACTACTTAAAAAGTTCGACATATTAGGTCTTACAGAAACGCATGCAGGCCCAGACTCAGATATTGAAATACCTGGATACAAAGTGCATCGAAGCACACGCCCAAAGTCCCCTAACGCTAATAAGTATTCAGGTGGTATTGCTTTGTACGTTAAAAATAACATTATGAACGGCGTTGAATTTTTACCTATTGATAATCCCGAAATTGTATGGATCAAGTTGAAAAAGTCATATTTCATGTCGGTCGAAGACCTATACATTTCCACAGTATATATATCCCCTTCAAATTCCAGGTACACGAGTGATACAGACATATTTACAAAACTACTAAGTGATATATGTAAATTTTCGATAAGTGGTGGGAAATGCATTATCATGGGTGATTTTAATGCTGCTACATCAAATGAATATGATCATATTATTTCTGACAAAGCGGATAGCAGGCTTATACCAGTGCCAAAAGATGATTTTTATGACACGCCTCTTTTGCGATCAAATAAGGATATGCGCAGAATTGACGAAAATGGTAAGTTGCTGTTGGATTTGTGTATCTCATCTGGTGTGCGCATTCTGAATGGCCGTAAGTTAGGCAATCTGACAGGCAAATGCACGTGTTACAGCCATAATGCTATAAACCCCACATGCATTGACTATATTTTGGCTGACCAGTCTTTGATACAATTGATACCATACATGTGTGTTCATGACTTAACATGGCTATCGGACCATTGTCCAGTCTCTTTTCAAATTGCAGTCAGTTTAATGAGACGTGACGAAGTACCTCTTGGCAGTTACAATGGTATTCACGAGCCCCTTCCTAGCAGTTTCATCTGGAATAAGATCAATCCAACGGGTTTTACAAATGCACTTCAATTGTTTTGCATGCAGGATATAACTAATTTTCTACAGAACGAGTATGATACGCAAAGTCGCTATGGTATTGATAAAATGGTTGGTGATTTTAATAATTTGATACATAAAGCAGGGAGACTATCATTGAAAATGAGAAGTACAAAAAAGAGAAAACGTAGAAAACTACCGAAATATGCAGACAGAGAGTGTTATAATCTATACAGGAATATCAAAGGAATGGCGAAAAAATTATCCAAGGAACCATCTAACTATCCTCTAAGGCAGACCTATTATGCCACAAGAAAAAAATTTAAAATAGTATCTAAAAATAAAGAAAGGGAATTTAGGAATAATATAATGCATTCACTAAATAATATTTGGGAAAGAGACCCAAATACCTATTGGGACCTTATTAAAGAACTTGAAGATACAATTACAAAGAAAAGAGATGTTAGCGAAAATATAGACCCAACACAATGGTTTCGCCATTTCTCGAATATCATGTCACGAAATACTGTATTAGAAAAATCTCCGAAGGAACAGGAAGTAACATCATTACTGAATCATCTGAAAACTTCACAAATGCCATTCACAACATTAGATTTCAAAATTAAAGAAATAGAAATAATCATTGCTTTGAAAAAATTGAAGAACAAAAAATCACCGGGCAAGGATGGTATAATAAACGAGATGTTAAAAAATAGTAAAACGATTCTGTCTGAGATATTGCTTAAAATGTTTAATTCGATATTTACTTCGGGATTTTTCCCAATGTCTTGGAAGAAAAGTCTAATGGTGCTTGTACATAAAGGTGGATCTACACGAGACCCAAATATGTATAGGGGTATTTGTCTCAGCAGTTGTGTCTCTAAACTTTTTTGCACCATCATAAATAACCGCCTGCAGAAATATCTAAAAGAAAATAGTATACAGACAGAACTTCAAATAGGATTCACTTCTGAATGTAGAACTAGTGATCACATTTTTGTATTGAGAACTCTTATTGATAAATACACAAAATTATTAGGAAAAAACAAATTTCTTTTTGTATGTTTCGTAGACTTTCAGAAAGCTTTCGATACTGTTTGGCATGATGGACTACTTTACAAATTAGCGAAAAATGGTATTAGTGGTTATATGTTTAGAGTAATTCAAGATATGTACTATGATTCAAGTTTACAAATAAAATTTTCTAACGGTTTATCGGACAATATAATGAACCAAAGAGGGGTAAAACAAGGATGTGTGATCAGCCCTACTTTATTCAACATCTTTATCAATGATTTACCAACCCAATTTAATGAATCGTGTGATCCAGTATTTTTAAACGAGAAAATATTCAATTGTCTTCTTTATGCTGATGATTTAATACTGATATCTGAAACCGAATCAGGACTACAAAATTGTCTAAATATTTTGAGTGATTATTGCAAAAATTGGAAAATGAATATCAACATTAAAAAGACTAAAGTCATGATTTTTAACAAAACGGGCAAATTAATTAATAGAAATTTCTTTTTTGATGGTATTAAACTAGACATTGTCAAGACTTATCTTTATCTTGGAATTCAAATGTCTTTAACTGGTTCCTTTGATGGTGCAATAAAATTATTATGTGATAAAGCAAATAAAGCTTTGGCAAGAATAAAGAGGATATTTTTACTACGAGATACGAATATAAAACTATACTTATCTCTATTCGAAAAAGTTATACAGCCAATTTTACTATATGCGTCCGATATATGGGGCGCTTATACTGTAATTCCGTCAAAAATCCTTGTACAAGATAATATTTCTGGTTATTTTAAAATTGAGCTCGAAAAATTCTATACAAAGTTTCTTAAATATTGTCTCGGGGTACATAGTAAAGCATGCAATATTGCAGTATTCGGAGAACTAGGAAAGACCCCTTTGTCACTCAGAATATTATCTTCTGTCTGTAAAAACTGGTTTAGAATCGTCAATATGGAGCAAAATTCATTATTATTTAACGCATACAAATGTAATGTTGACTTATCTCAAGCAAGTCAATCAACCTGGTTGAATTCTGTAAAAGATACATTTAATTTGCTCGGGCTGCAGGAACTTTGGGATAACCAAGATGATTTTTTTCAAGAATTTCCTTCTAATCTTTTCCGTAATAAAACAGAAAACAAATTCCGAAATCAGTGGAAAAATGAAATGTTGAATCAAAATAACGAATCTAAATTGAGAACGTATACATCTTTTAAGACAGAACTTAAATTTGAACATTATTTAGATGTTGTAAAAAATTTCGAAACAAGGAGTAATATAACTAAATTACGCATCAGTGCACATAATTTACATATCGAAACAGGAAGACATAAGCGTCCTACCAAAGTTCCTGTTAGCCAGAGAGTTTGTGACACTTGCCAAGAACTTGATAATGAATTTCATTTTGTTATGACATGCACTAAATTTCAAAATCCAAGAGAAAATCTGCTTAAGAGTGTACGCGAAATATTTTGTAATTCGGATGCTTATGATGTCCAGAGTATGTTTAAATTTATTTTGGTACTGCATGACACAGAACTTGTATACCTATTTGAAAATTTCATGGACAAAGCCATTTCCCGAAGAGAGAAACCACTGTAATCATGTAACACCGTGCCAATTTGATGACTGCACTCTATTTTCATTTCAGGTGATTAGTGATTTATGTAAATCTTTTGTATCTATTGTACTGTACTGTGCTGTACGTGTCTGTACTGTTTTTTGTTACATTTTTCTTTTGATTGTGTGCATGTTTTAATGTGATTTTCTTCTTTTTTTTTTTTTTCTTTCATACTCTACATGTGTACATGTTGTATATTTGACATATTGCTGTATTTTATGTAACAGCGCAGTCAATAAAGATTCATTCATTCATTCATACACAGGCATAGCTTAAAAAGTTCTATGTTCAATTGTTCGGGCTCAGCTGTGCTGTGTGGATAAAGCAAATAAGTTATTGTGATGTGATGTTGCTGAAAGTTGATGCCACTGTTCCATGCTGACCCTTGCAGGACCAAAAATGCATACGAATTAAAAAAAACAAAAAACGAACACCTGAAGTATGCCTGTTTACGTAGGAGTCACCATAAAGAACATGTTTGTTATTTTGTGGTCACAAAACTACGTGTAACATGACTGCTACGGTAATATTATATGATCGATAAGCCTGCTGTGATGCTCCACAGCTTCACTACAGGAACAAAACATTACGTAGGACGCTGACCACAGACGCTTGAACCGTTTCATTACCTGTTTTCGGGCCGCTGTGAACTTACGTCGAGCCCATTACCCCCTTCTAAACGGTTTGAAACATTATTATTTGACATATGGGACTTTCTGGTTTGCTTTCCCCCTTATTTCTCTTGTATTCAACAATGGCAAGTAAAATTCACAGGTTGCGATCAAAATAAATATCCCACTTCTCAACTATACAAGAAACGACACTCAATCTGGAAAATAATGCATTCTTACATCTTTCATTATGACTCATCATCACCGCTAGGTCCAATAGGGAAAACGGTTTCGTTTTCACAGTGCTGCCTGTCAACTTATTGATTTTCTCGGATACTGGCACAATTGCTTGCTGACAAGTGCGAATGCACAACAACAGGGTACATGTATTTCACGTAAACTGGAAAACGAAGTCGCACCATGGAAGCCATTGCTACGACACAATTTACAGTCAAACTTCTAAATATATGTGAAAAATAAATGGAGGTACTTTGTTTTTTATCGAGTAACAGTACCTTAATGTGGTATATCAAACCACAGTGAAGGCACAGCATAGAAAAAAATGTGGAGATATGGTTTGAATTGGTGTTCCCAAAACTTCCAAGAAACTTTTTTATTGTATTTGTGTCTTTTTGTCCAAAACCACTTCCTAGTAGTCATTACCCTATTCCGCAGTCCGAACTCTTTACTCTCCATGAGCTAACCTGTCCCTATCTAACCTATATACAGGTGAGTAATATTGTCCATATTGCACACGTTCCTCTGTAAAATTTTGACATAGTCTGTATTAGCCCAAATAAATTAAAGGATCTTCAGAGGGTAACTACTCAACATGTTTCGGAGCCTTTTATCCGTACATGTCTCTCTGAGTAGCGGCTCTTTGTCTAAGCTAAATATTCAGCAAAGACAACCCACATAATAATGAAGAAAATTGAACGTGGCAATTAATGAATTGGCTAAATACGTGAAGTTTTGCTTATAAATGCAGAGCTCCGTATGAAAGAAGAATACCTGTCAAACAAACCATAATTACTACATTTGTATAGTACAGGTTCAGGTAAGAAGAATTTGACTTACCCCTGAACCAATATGTACCCTTTCTAGCTGGATAGCTTATCCTAGTTAAACCATCCACCAATGTTTAACTGAAGTGGAAACAAGCAGAGGCATTATGTTCAGTCCTAGTGATTGTAAAATAAACAGTTGCAGCTAGACCACCTGTATAAACCAAAGGAAATCCTAACAAGGACTGTAACAATGTACATCCTACACCAGAGATGTAAAAAGAACTCCAAGATGACACCTACTCCTGAAACAATTAAGCTTATTTTCACTGCCAACCCTGAGTCAATGTATCAACGTAATGTGTCAGGTTTGTGACATTTGAGAGAATACTGTCAATTGTGAGTAATTTTTAATATTGAGTAAATGTGCATTTAGGCATGTCAGAAAACAATGAAAGTCATTAGCATTTATGCCAAAAACATGTTATCAAAAAATTTTTTTCTTTACAGGATTTAAAGTACAATTAGGCAAACATGTAACTGTCATAGGCCGCTGCTTGCTACCGACAGCCCCAGGGGGGTTTAACCTGACAGCAAACATATAAGCCTAAAATGTCTGAAAGTGAATATTAAAACAGAAAGATGTCAAAATATAAAGTTCAGTAGCAAAACAGACCAGTCGAAAACCTGATAATTATTGTGGCCAAACATTCTAATAATCTTTGGATATTAACAGTAAAATTATAGGGCAAGTCAGAAAAGAATGAAAGTCATTTGTATTTAGGTCAAGAGAATGCAATGAAAATATTAGCCTGATATCAAGTACAATTAGGCAAGCTTGTAACTGTCGTAGGCCGATTCTTGCTACCTGTAGCCCCTGTGGGTTTAACCTAATAGAAAACAAGCTAGCCCAAAATGTCTCAAAGGTGAACATTTAAACAAAATGACCCCAAAAGATAAAATTAAGTAGCAAAACAGGCAAGTCTAAAATCTCTAAAATTATTGAGGCCAAACTTTCTAACCATCTCGCGATTTTTACGGCAACATTTGTAGAAATATTTGATCAAAAGTACATCTTTGAATCCTCTTGACTCAAGTTTACTGTAAATAAATTTGGTTCTAGATGCGAAGTCTTGAAATTTAGAACAAATACGACCAAACCTCACAATCTGTGACAAAAATGTTTTGTATCCAATTGTATCCTAAACATTACTGTCCGGGAAAGGATAATTAACTATTTTCAAGTTAAACTCATGTATTTTGTGATAAACTTTAATACCAAACCTGTCATTAGTGACCTGAATATCCAAGTCCAAAAATACATCTCTGAAACCATATGAATTCTTACCCTTCAAAGGGATATCTTTTGGGTAAATTTCTTAGCAATTTTACTGAACTTTTGTACATTTGCACAAGCAATGTCATCAATATAGCTTGCGTTGTTTGATAATTTTGTAGCCATTTGAAAGTCCTTTTTCATCAATTTATCTATATACTTAAATTCAAGCCAGGTTAAATACAACTCTGCCAGTAAAGGGGAGCAGTTGCTACCCACTGGAATGCCTTTTATTTGTTGAAAAACCAATGGTCCGCATTGAACAAAAGTATTATCCAAAAGAAAATTTATTGCAGCTATCAAAGTTTCAACAATGTAAGATTTAACGTTACTTTTGGAATCAAATAATGTATTGCAGATATGTTGAGCATGTGCGCATTGTCCCATAATACGTACAATGACTACCCATCATGAAAGAATTAAGATGTACATTGTGGACTTCAATCATTAGTAAATAGATAATTGACCCTGAAATGCTGGCCATAGATTACATATTTCAGTGTAATACTCATTTACTCCCACTGGCTTATCCCATACTTGATAATATTGAAATATGTGAAAGTCATAAAGTGTCTACAATCTAGTCGAGCATCCATAACAAAAGATTGGGTTGTGCTAAGGATATCAATGCACATGAAGTGACAAGAATGTAAAGGATCTTCTCAGGTCTTTACAGCTTTTACGAGACAAATTGAAGCACGCAGGACATGCCATAAACGGATTGAATTATGCACAATTCTGGCGAGAATATCATGTAATTAACCACTGAAGTTTCTGATCATAATAAAATATGCCGGAAGAGGTCATTTAGAAATTTGCAACTGGCCATATCAAGAAACGTCTCACATCACAGTTTAAAATAATAACTGCTATGATACCGTTGGTAGACACCCGAACCTTGATAGGAGTAAAAGGGTCTTCCTGATTTCACATTATTGTTTGAGCAGAACTATGAATTATGATTATTGAAGTAGCATATTAATAGGACTACCATTTTACATTAGCATATGAATGAAATCATGAAGTATGAACAAGAAAATTATGATTCTACATGAGCAGGCAAACAGAATTATGAATTATTAATTAGCAAATGGATGGGATTATAATTTCATATTAAAATGCGAATGAAATTATGATGAATGTAAAGGAAAATTGTGATTGTGAATCTGATTATTTCATTAGCATACAAATAAGATTATGACTGGGAGTCTTATTTAACATTAGCATGTGAATAACAGAATTGTGATTTCATATTAGAACATAAATAGCATTATGAATAAGTACTACGATTCCGCATTAACTTAGGAAATGGATGATAAAATAGCGATGCTGTAAGGAGGAGTATGATTATACTAAGGATTCTTCGGTCATAGTTTGAATACTGGGAAGACTAAGCGTATCTCTGTTACCATTATATAACCCTAAACGATGGTGATAAATCTACAAGTTTATAAGTCTCATGAAGCAGACGTGGGTAGGGAACTATCTAGACTTTGGGACAAGCAAGGATGGACTTTCTAAGTTTTGGCAAGCTACCTGAAATTCAAACCGTACAAAGAATTCAATTGATAGAAATTTTACCTCTGGATCCATTACCTGAAGGGAATACAGTCGATTTATATACAGAAAGTTGAGACCCTGACTTGATCGACTTGCAAAAGACGCATCTTTGTGTGACATGTAGCATAACCAAGAATGATGGGGTTTTTTTTGTCTTTTGGTTTTTGTTTTTGTTTGTTTTTTTTTTTTTTTTTTATACATTTCTTTTTTTTTTTTTTTTATTTTTTTATACAGGTTCTGCAGATAAAGCAGTATTAGTCAACTTGAGTTCACAGTTTTCAGTCAGAGGTTCAAGTTTACTGGTAAAGCAGACTGGTAAGTTGCGGGCAATTGAAACCATACAAAGCATACCTGGACACAGAGTTAAAGTAGGCTGAAGATGCAAAAGAAATCCAATTAGAAACTTAGCTGTACTTTCATTGAAGACAATGCAGATTACATGGATGGAACAGACCCCATGGTTGGTCTGATTTCTTGATTGACATTACAAATTCCCCACACATGTAAAGGTCAAAGTGTGGGCATGACGGCCCTCTGTTTTCTGACACATTTCAACAGTCCCCTTTTATTGCTGAACAGAATCTCAATCATGGTCAAATAAACACCTTCCCCACAAGTGTTCCGTTTCATGAAAGTAAATACAGAATATTACAAGGTCGATATACAAAGAGTAAAATTGTGTACATGTATGATAAGTATGGCTCCCGCCCCATACATGGAGATCAGTCGAAATCTGTAATATACCACAGTAAGATATCCCATCATCAGGTCGGACCTCATAACACATACTGTGGCGCAAGGCACTTGAACTGGGCTGCTATGCAACCTCTTCTAGTGCCGAGTGTCTGCACAAATCCTATTTGGCTTGCTTCCGAGGCCGTCCGAGGCAGTTATAGTCACAATCTCCTAAATTGTCATCATTAAGACCTGGATTATCTGCAGGTCACAGTGGATGGCAACCCCTACCGGAGAAGAGCATGACTACCCCAATGGCTTCTGTCTTTATCTAGGAACATTGATCAAGCCAAACAGATGCAAGACCTGTTGCCTACATAAGGTAAGAAAGGCAACATGAAAGTAAAAATCAGATTTCCTCAACCTCTGCAGACAACACTAGATAGCTAATCTATGCCATTCTTTCAGAGGTCATTTTACTGGAATATATATACTCATAATGTGTACCTACAAAGAATAATCATCAACTAAGGTCAGCATAGCTGGAAAACCATCTGACGAAATCATGCTTCCGTGGCATTTTTCTTTCGGTCGGCTTCCATATAACCTGAATTAAATCTAAGTTTGTTGATTGCGAATGCAGACCAACATCACCAGCCTGGCAAGCATTGGATAGCCATGTGTGTTCTTAGATATGGTCCTGTGGAATTCTTTGATTCCTTTGTGCACCTTCCAGCTTAGTATAATAAGAACTTTATGGATTTGCTGGAAAAAAAAGGAGAGAGGAGCCAAGGCAAACTGGACGATCTTGCAAGCCATCAATAATAATCTCATGTGTTGACCATATTGTTTTTACTATGATATACAGCGCACTCGTCTGATGCTTGTGGACAAGATCACCAGTACGTTTTTGGAGAAACCAAAGAAAAAATGATGATGTAAAGTCTAATTGCATTAAAATATGTTGGAATAATGAAAAATAAAGTTGTGAAAATATCATTTACATGTTAAGGTTACTTCATCAATGTCAGACAATTTATCAGAATATGCCCATATGGGTTTTTGACTTGGACAATGTTCTGTGACGCCTTTGTGACGCCCTTGTGACGCCTTTCTGACGCCCTTCCATACTGTGTACAAACTGTATAAGTAGACATAAACTGCCAGTAGTAAACTTTACAAAGAAATTTAAGTTCCGTTATGACCATAGATGTGTATTCCTCGTCCGTAACATACAAGGCCTGGTTGGGTGGAATTCACATTTGAGGGTTGAACACGGCATGAACAGTGAAAAAAGACAACAAGGGTTAACACAAGCTGTAGAGAGTTCAACAGAGACCTACGGAAGTCAAGTGTACCCTTGGAAAGGCAGTAACCCCCTTTGCCAGTGACAGGGTACTCTGTTTGAAGCTAAGGGTCACCAAATAGCACAGACAGGCATTTTACCTTTAAATATCCTTCTACCATGACAGTCGCGGCCCCTAGCGGTTTTGGCAAGATGGTATATCCTAACAAACGTTTACAGAAAACCGGCCAGGCAATTGAACCTCCACCTGAAAGAATCATTATTTGTTACTCACATTGGTAGCCCTCATATAACTAGATCCGAGACACGACTCCCAACATTGAATCTACCAGAGGTTTACCTGCAAATTTGGAACAAGACAACTTTCTGGATTCTAGCTTGTATATCGTGAAAGTATACCCTCCAATGTAGAACAAGACACCTTTCTGGAAACTTGCTTGTATTTGGTGATCTTATGAGCAATATAAGCAAAGATAACGGAATGTGAAATTGTCAGTATTTGATTTTACGAAACATGCCTATGGATTTGCAGGGCATCAAAAGTATGAGTCAAGGCATGCTCCAAGGCAAGCCAAAGTATATGCTAGACATGTAAAAGGAAGTCACTTCGAAATCATACAGGTTCCTGGTGATTTGTCTAAAACCAACAACTTCCGACCACCGACCATAAAAGGAATGAGAACAAATGCTACGTCACGCAAAGCCCCCCCCCCCAAAAAAAAAAAAATTATCAGCTAGATACTTGAAATCCTAATCCTTTTTGTCAGTATATGATGATTCAGCGAGTGAAAGTGAGGCGGTAACTTCAGACATCAAGAAATACAACCCGTCATGCACATTGACACAACTCTGCATATAAAATGGTTACAAAGTCCTATCGACAACATAACACAAGTTTCTCTACACTGGAAAGAATTTATTCAGCACATAGCTCATCACAGTGTTACTGATAAATCGCTTATTCAGAACAACAAAGCATTGGCCCATTAATATGTGCACCTTGTGGTACTGTTGATACTTATCTACCTCAAAATACAATGAACCGATGGCTTATGTGTACAACTGTCAACCCATAAAGAAATTTAACTGCAAGATGACGATTAAAATATTCGTGAATACCCGGCTGAACAAAACATGTGTTGGTGAAGTGAAAAACGTGCAAAGCAAGAAAAAGAAAATAAAGCATAAAAAGATTGATAAAATCGATACTGAAAATTGAAACTGAAAAGTCTGTCAGTAGCAGGAAACATCTTTTACTGTAATGGCAGGACTTTTATGTACTGCTACGTAGTGAAGACAGTGAACAGTAATAGACTAGAGACCATGGAAGTGTTTTTCATGTACAATTAAACCAAGGCTGGAATTTGTCTGGGTATTGGAAGTTGCTCTGAATGACTGTCTTATTATGAAAAACAGAAGCGGAAACAATTCTACGTTTGCTGGTTTTGCCACAGAACAATTCAGTCGTATTGTTCAGAGTCCCCTTTCACAAATGCGTATTTAGACATTGGACATCCGGCGCCAACCTGCAAAAATATGCTATAGTGACCCTACACAACATTTTCGCAGATGCCCATTGATGTGAAGATGGGCTAGGATTTAGCCCTTTCAATCAACCATGGCGGCTTTTTCGTGAATAAAGAGGACGAAATAAAATTAGAAGAAGACGCAAAAAGAGATTACTGGCTATATATGAAACAATGGTTCAGTATTGCAGATGACAGCCAAGTTACGAACCAAGAAAAGTAGAAATGCACTAAGATGCACCCTCACGCTGATCGTGGAATTGTCGTTGTAACAAAAATAAAGGTATGATCATGTAAAAGGAAATGTGTTTTGTTGTCTGTTTTGTTTCATGTTTAATTGCTATAATGAAAGTTGTGAATATTGTTATTAAACTAAATTTACTTATTTGTGCATTTCATGCTTTGTTTGTTTATTTATTTTTTCAATTTATGCAATTTGTTGATTTAAACACATTCACGCTTTTGTTAACTGTGGTTGACATTCAATACAAAATTGTGGCTTACCATATGACAAATGCTTTCATCTCCATATCTTGTCTTGAGATGAATCAGTTTTTTTTTCTGATGTGTACTTCAGATGGCCGTGTATAAGTTCCCAGAATTTTTCACAAATGGCAAAGTATTCTAAACATCACGTGACCAGTTAAAGCCTATCGACATGCGTTTTGACAGCTGAGTTCCCTCTAGAGCTTCAAAGAGACCAGACTTGTATTTTTCTTTACTCCAGAAGTAATTTGTCCTTCAAAGAAGGTAGATATTGTCTTCACCAGGGCCAGGATTCTAAGGTAGTATGATAAACTTAATTTAGAGCAGTGGACTTCTTAATAGAGCCAGTTATTAGTCGGATCATGCGCAATTTATGCTTTTTCATAGGGCGTATCATTTATGCAGTGCTGGAGTGGTATACCGAAATACACCAGTATGCAATCATGTACCGTGTATCGCGGTTCAAATGCCGCGAATACGGTTTGATACAATATCCACGGTAAAAATATTATATTTGCAACATTTCTTAATTCATTACACAGGAGAAAAGTCGCCAGTATGTCACATAAATGTGACGATATAGAAAACAATGTAATTCCCAATGACCAACTTCCGAATTATCGCTCACTAGCAGGAGGGATTGCCTGATGAATAAAATTATCATATAATCTTGATACGTATCGTGTATCGTACCAACAGAATCCTGATACGTATCGTATAATATGCATAAACGATAACCAACACTAATTTGTGGGGTACTCTAATCAACATGACTGGCGCAACGTACCATAAAGGTAAGTGACTTGGGTTGCCAATATTGCGAAAACTGGGAGGCAAGCATTTGATGCATTAGTAGATCTTTTTCATTTACGAAAATTACGACAATTACCATGGAGGTCCGATTGTTCCGTAGTAAACCCTATTGAAGTTTCGATCCACTTGGGGTGGTTATTGACAGGCTACAATTACTTCAGGTAAGATCGTATTTGATTACAATATGCAGGATGATACTTTTATATGTATGTATTTGTGTGCATGATTCTAGACTGCATATATATATATATATATATATATATATAGAGAGAGAGAGAGAGAGAGAGAGAGAGAGAGAGAGAGAGAGAGAGAGAGAGAGAGAGAGAGAGAGTTCATAATTTTGGGACCTTTTCTGGCAACCCTTGGTAGTGTACAATCTATGGCAAGGAAATATCTTATTTTTGTATTTTTGGCATTTCATGGGTCCATTAGTATCTCGTTTAGAAGTATACCATGGTAACAGAGATATGCCTAGCATTCCAACAGGTAACGGTGGCCGTAGAAAATTTATTGTAATCATTATCTGGGCCGTAGCCAGGATTGCAAAATGGACGAGGCGTACACAGCCTAAGTAGTGAGGTTCAGGGGTTTCCCCAGGAAAAAAAATGAACACTAGGTGCTAAATCATATATTCTGAGAGTATTTGATGCCAAGTTTGACACATTTTTCTGACACAAAAATTAGGCATATCTACTTGTGTTGTTGCATGTTTTTATTCACATTTTAACTTTATGTGCCATCATGGTCATCATGTGCATGGCTAGTTGAATGTACAGACACAGAATTTGTCTACCTGTAAAAGAAATCAAGAATATCTGATGCTCTTCTCTTCCAGGGGCGGATCCAGACTTTTTAAAATGGGGATTCGAATCGCAAGTGCCGAAGACACTAGGCCTACAGCAGGGGGGCCGAGGGGTTTAAAAAAGTCGATGTTCACAGACGTGCTTTCCTAGCATTTGAGACCCTTTTTCTTAATTCTTTGATATGTGCCAAAAATGATAGCTTAAGACTAGACAATTCCCAAAATTATACTTCCATAAACTAAAAAAGAAAAAATTAAGAGAAAGACAGCTCTGAAGTTGTACCAAGCGAAATTACACGGATACGTATCAGGATACGTTAAGAGGCGAAATGACTGGCCTTCTATGACTGAATTAGTGATCTTACAGATCTGTCGCTGGTTTCATAATGAAATAGACAAAAGTCCTGACAATAATGGCAACATCAGTAGCATGAGATACAATATTGCGTAGACCCTGCATTTGATGTAATATATAGCATTTTTATACAAAAAAGGTGCGGAGAATGAATAATGAAACGTGACGATTTTATATGAAATTGAGAACAGTTTAAAGATCAAAGATGTATATATATATATATATATATATATATATATATATATATATATATATATATATATATCCAGACAGTAAATCTAATTTAAAAGTGGTGGTAAAAGGCCGAGCTGTTTGATATTATCTTCCAATGTTTTATGTTATTATTATTCATTTTTATTATCATCATCATCATCATCATCATCATCATCATCATCATCATCATCATCATTATTATCATTATTATTATTATTATTTTACATCGCAGAGGGAGGGGGTCGATCGAATCCCCGCCACCCCGGTGTGACTTCTTTCTAAGCTAGTCACAGACTGAGCATTTGAGCCTGTATCAACATACACACCACACCCTAAATTGATAGTGCTATGTAAACGCATCCAAGAGCCCAGTGTAAGTGATAAAAACCAAATGTATAGTGTCATATTCACAAAGGCACCGCCAGCTGCAAGGGCGGATCCAGGATTTTTTTTTCAGAGGGGGGTCAGCAACTAAAGGACGAAGCCCGAATGGTAGTGCCGAAAGCACGAAGGTTACGGCGGGGGGCGGGGGGCCTCCCCCGCAAAATTTTTCAAAAATAAATGCTGCCATACGCGTGTGATTCATTGTACTCCGTCCAGCATTACGGCATACGCGACTGCACTTTCATAAGGGCCATTTGGATTTTCAGGGATGCAAACTTCACTAAACTGGGCTTCACAAGTCAAATTCCGATATATATATATATATATATATATATATATATATATATATATATATATATATATATATATATATATATATATATATATATAGATATATAGATATACATATATATATAGATATACATATATATTTGATTCATATTCACATTAAATGTATAAAAATGAATCAGTGACAAATAATTAATGGAAATATGTATTGTTTCCGGTAGTCAAGATTCAAGATTCAAGATTCAAGATTCAAAACAGTTTTTAAGACATTTGGTTACAGGTTGTACATGATATTATTGACAAACATGAAATTACAGTTGAATAGTAAGTACATGACAGGCAGTGATAAAATTATATGTCAGGATGACTCCAATTAAGGATTTATGCAATTCGCTATCGTTGGGGCCACCAAATATAATCCAAACTGAAAGTACACCACATCAAATAATGTCAAGATTCAAAGTAAAAATTAAGTAGTAATACCTTTTGTAGATTAAACATAGTCAAAAATCTAATTAATCAGTTGTTGCATATGTAACAATTTCGACTGACACAGATTTCAGAGTACTGATTACAGAGGTACGAATTTATGTATTTAGAGAAACATCATATGAGTGCTGTGAATTTTACTTTTGATACAGGGTGGAGTTTTGTTAAGTAAAGCTGGGACATGGTATCGAATACGATTGTTAGTAGAGTTTCTAGCTGGAATTGCTTGACGGGGAACATCACGGAATCTGGTGGTGTAAGAATGTACAACAGGCAGAGTGGTGAAGATATTTGTTGAGTATTGGGGCAACTCGGAGTTACAATATCTGGTGAAATAGAATTTCAGAGCTCTGGCTTGCATGATATCATTAATATTTAATACATCTAGTTCTTTAAATAAAGGTTAGGTGTGAGCTAGGCAATTGGCAGAACACATGAGACAAATGGCTCTTTTTTGAAGCAAAAGGATGCGATCAGATGAAAAGCTCGAAGCAAGTAAACAGTAGTTGATGTGAGGTAAGAAGAGGGAATTATACATTGCATCAACATTATTGTAACATGGTCATCCCTAATTAAGAAAGAAAAAAAAAGTTAGCCCATAGGTAGAAGCAATGAAATAACATGCCTACATTAACAAGGTTTAAAACTGTATCTATTAAAAAGTTACAGACCTTTCATTAGCACGTATATCCAGTCGCTTCCATACTTTTTCTCAAAGTGGAGATCTTGACAGGAAGACTTAGTTTTAAAATTTCCAATTCAAATACAGAAGCAGCTCAATTTAAGTATCGCTTGGCTTACTAAGCCAAGCGATGTAACTAGCTCCAGTAGTAATTATATATATATATATATATATATATATATATATATATATATATATATATATATATATATATATATATATATATATATAGTTTCTGCAAAAAAACTTTTGTGAACAATACACTTACTTGATGCTGCATATAAAGCAATTCTCGTGTGGAAAAACTTCAAAATATTGCCATATAGGATAGAATTTGACATATTTTGAAAAAACCATCATCTGAATGAGTGTAACACTTATCTACGATAGAGGGTGGCGTTTCATTGATCAGATCTGCCATATAACACCGAATCGACTTTTTTGCAGTGTTTCTGTTTGGAATAGATGAAGGAGGAGTGTCACATGAGATATGTTTGCTAGCAAACATTAATCAAGGACTAAATGAGTGCCCAGCTCTAAACTGAATGAACATCCCATTCTTATTTTTCTCTGTCCATATCCCAGTACAAAGTGCTTGACGGTGGGTTTACTTTCTATGTGATGTATATTCGTGAATGTGTTTGTGCATCCCTTACAAAAGGAAATTTGTATCCTTTGTTCCATGTAGCCTCAGATGTTTCACCAACTGAAAGAGTATACACGTGCACTGACAGTTGTCTTCGTTTTTCTGCATATAAATTGAGTGTCATATGGCCAGTTGCAAAAGTCTGTGTTAAGTTGGTGGTGACTTAGCTCTAGATTCAACCACGGGTTGATTTTATTTTTCCATTTGCACATTTCAGGTGTTGTGTTAACCTGAGGCTGAACCCTGAGTTAACACTGAACCTGCCTTCTGCTTGGTTTAACACCACGGTTAGAAAGTGTGATTCACCAAGGAGACCTAATAAAAGTTGGGTTTTTTGTGTTTCTTTTACATAAGAAAACCTTGTATGGTAGAGTTCTCGTCAGAGTGAAGCTAAATGTGAAGCCAGTGAAAGAAAAGAGGGTTGATGGAAATGGCTGCTATCTCAGTGGATAGATAACCTTGAAATACTTAACATGCTGTTAAAGAAGACGTATACTGCAGGCCAGAAGTAACCCGTTTCACAAATACGATTATGACTGACTGCTCATCTGTTTTCTCTTTATAAAAGAAGCCGGTAAAGACATTTTACAGTCGGTAGGAAGACAGCTGCATCATGTGCAGAAAAAGGGGTATTCTATTCCATTAGTTTTACAGCTTTTGATATCACTGCAGTTCTATGGAAGTGGTGATGCTGATTTAATTGGAGGATATATAAGTACTGTTAGCAGGGTGATGTACAATTGCAGTATAGCGCTGGTGTTGTTGTCCACACAGCACATTATTCTCCCCCCAGAACCAAGATGCTAGGGGAGTTAAAGAATCATTTTGATGTCCCTCTATTATTACATTTTATATATATATATATATATATATATATGTGTGTGTGTGTGTGTGTGTGTGTGTGTGTGTGTGTGTGTAAACACACATACGTGCG
This sequence comes from Hermodice carunculata, assembly GCA_964020975.1. Classification (NCBI taxonomy): domain Eukaryota; kingdom Metazoa; phylum Annelida; class Polychaeta; order Eunicida; family Amphinomidae; genus Hermodice; species Hermodice carunculata. The sequence continues at coordinate 76,013,240 of OZ026622.1, read as the reverse complement.
TGCATGCATACACACAACAGAAATTATGTGTCATTAAATCTATTTGTGTGACAGTGAGTGCAAATGCTTATCTGACCCAGCATTTATTATCATGTATGAAAAACTGAGTTTTAATCGCCTCATTCGTTTTCGAATGAGGCAGCATGACCATGGGAATATGTGTCATAATCAAATTCATTTGGGAGACTGAAGCTTTGTTGCGGAAGACGTTTGAACACTTTTTGGAACATGGATGACATTCCAACAGACTTCACTCTTCCTCCTGTTTTTTTTCTTTTCCGTTTTCTTTCCATCAAAGTTTTGCTTTGCCTTTCTTTTTATGCTTTTGCAAGCATCTCTCAACTGCTTTTACTTTTTTCTCACCATTGTGTCATAATTTTTTTTTTTAATTATATTTTTGTGTTCCCTCCACCAATTCCAAAAGTTGCTTTTTTCAAATATTGTATAGTGCATTATTCCATCCATGGGTACCAGTGTACACTACCAGAATGACGAAGGTCGGATAATGTTTCATTCGATGTAGACCAGGGGGAAAGAATTAACAACGGGAATTTAATGAATCTAATGTCAACCTCAGGTTGTATAACCTGCACTTACGCGAACCGTCAGCAAACCAGCTGCTGTCACACAGCTACAGGGTTAACCCAGAGTGTAGCCGGAATTTCACAACTTCTCCATGTCAGAATTAACTTTGGGTTCAGCCCAAGGTTAACACAAACGTGCGCAATTGGCCAATAATGTTATGGTGGCACCATGAATATACCGACCTTTCGCGGCCTGCATAAAAATTTGCTCGTTGGCCCTATGAAAGAGCAGATGGGCAATTAGTAATGAAGCACCACCATGCCAAAATGGACACGCTTAACATTTAATGCACATGAGCACCTATTGATTACTTAATTTCCAGAAGTTTTCGCGCGTGGTTCATTTCGCAAAAATGCCATTTGGCTTAAATTAGAAAATTTTCGTGCATTATATTTTCGCGCGTTTACAGGCAGCGCGAAATAACGTTCACCTAACAGCAGTATGCAAGTTAAATGGCGAAGCCTCACCAGGGGAAAGTACTGGCACTGGAAGTTTAATTACCCTGCTTTATAGCTGTCATGTGACAGTTATAATACGTCACATGACCGTTATGCCACATAATCAACGAGGTCGAAAACCGAGTTGATTGTGATGGCATGATAGTCATTGTGACATGTTATAAATGACTTGTTACAAGGGTGGTCGGAAGGGATCAGGTGGTGGAAGCCAAAATGACAGATTTAAGTGAGTTGGCCAGTATTCCCACTCAAAAGTTAATTTTTCAGAGGAGTACCTGTCATAATGACGAGAATGCACACTACATGAAACCTATTGCAGGAAAAAAGCAATACATTTTTGGAATTTAATTCACTTATTTCGCTCAGGGTTCATGATTAGCATGGACTATGATTAAGCGTTGTAATATAAATGCAGGGTTTTGCTAGCAAATTATGCAGTTTGATGAGGAAAGTAGCCATATGTTCAAACGTTGGTTGTGGGAAATGGCCAAGGTAGCTATCACACTAAGTCACAATGAGAGAATGTCAGTAATGGCTGTGCAGCTGCTTAGTATGCTCCATGCATACTCAGACAAAATCCTACAATGACTTTTCTCCAGAATTTAAGGAAAGTTTGATGACACAACTCAGTGATCTGTGACATGACCCGGGTCTATCAATAACTTTCTAACTAAGGCAAAGGCCTGGAAAAAGAAGTTAAGCCTTCTGTGAAAGAATAACAGAGTTATCTGAGTAAACTTTCAATACTTTAGATTTGGACCATCAACTAGTTCACTGACAAATCGATTGCTTTGTCCAGGGAGTGTAGGATAACAAAGTAGCACATAAAGAATAGACACCTGAACAAAGTAGCACATAAAGAATAGACACCTGAACAAAGTAGCACATAAAGAATAGACACCTGAACAAAGTAGCACATAAAGAACACACAAACTTTGGAACGGCACTCAAGTGGTAGGTGTCACACGTGTGCAAGTGTCAGTTACCATGTATAAAAGGACATCACACTATGAGTTGTTCATCATCATCATCATCATCATCATCATCAGAAGAAGAAGAAGAAGAAGAAGAAGAAGAAGAAGAAGAAGAAGAAGAAGAAGAAGAAGAAGAAGAAGAAGAAGAAGAAGAAGAAGAAGAAGAAGAAGAAGAAGAACGCCTAGGCAAAGCACAATGACAGCTGTTTGAAAAAAAAACACTTACTTTGGAACTGAACTCAAGTAGTTGGTGAGCACGGGTGTACAAGTGTCAGTTACCATGCATAAAAGGACTCCACACTGTGAGTTGTTCACAAATATAAATATATATGAAAAGGAAACCAAGTTACATTTAACAACTGGAAGTCACCAATAGTCCCAATACATTTACTAAAACTGGCACACGACAATCACCATATGACATTTACGCAGACTGGATCAAGTTTACCAAGATTCTTCAACGACAGTGTGTAGTATTATATTATGTCATTGGAAGTACCCGTTTTGGCATCTGTAGTCACTATCCGTCAGAAACGAAAGCAAACAAATCGATTTACAGCTGCCTTGTGATAGCATATTCAATCGCATATATTTAAAAGCTTTAAAACAACAACATACAACCACACACACCCACACTCATGCACGCAGTCAACCCCATGTTTACCTTTACGATAGTTTCATTATGTGTTATCATATCTACAATAAAGTCAGTTGTTGTAAGGTCGTATCATTTATATTCATATGAACAAGGATTTAAATGTTTCCTTTGTACGCCAGGGGCCCAATATGGTTATGAAACCATTACATGTCAATATAATAGTCGAAAGGTGGTCCAGGTTTTGTGAAAACCGTCCAAATCTTGACCAGCCCATGAACATAATCATCACCAGAGATAAGAGCAAATTTTTGAATATCCACAAAGCAATACATCATTTATTGAAAACCTCAAGATGACAAAATATATTTTGAAAACAAAAATATCCATTCTCTTGAGAAAGAGAAGCAGACAACAGTTTCCCACAATGCCAGAAAAACTTTGATGGAAAGTCCGAGCAAACAAGAAACATCCATGAACAAAACCCCAAGCAAAGTCAAAATCCAGATGTGCAAGATAGATATACTAACATTTTGATAATATTATTATAGAAGACACTGGATATGAAGTGGATGGAGGATACATAGATCTGATACACCATACACGTATGGTATCCAACCTGGAGGTTAAAACAACTTTATATCAAAGACTTTTGATGTATCACCATCGGGTCTGCGTTTGAAAGAGGAATATGCCAATATGATTTTAATAGGTGAAACAGCAAAGCCATATTTGTTTTTATCCAAATTATGCTTGTTCCTAAGGGTGACGATAAATATGGCTTACGGAACTGTGTTATGTGATATTTAGAAAGAAAAACATGATTTAATTTGCCTTGACATGATAGTTTGCACTCTGCCTGATATACGATGCAGCACCTTTTAGTTTAGTGTCACTAGCCTATGCAAGAAACTCAATTGATACATGTAGCAGTTTTCTAATTGCAAAATTAAAAAAAACCCTTTGTACTATCAATAGAGACCACTTATTTGCTTTTGTAGTTTATGACCTAGAGATCAAAAGCACTGCCGCTGATTGCAGTCCATGGTGCCACCACACAAAAGTCCAGTAATGACTCTTGAGAATGTACTGGTTAACTGTCAACATCTTTTTCGTCCGGATCAAATAGCTTTGACTACTGGTAATGTGGAGTCAAAACATGGGCTACAGGCGTTGAACTTTGACGAAACAACATTACGTTTAGGAAGCTTACAAAGACTGGTATATCATCTCTTAGTTTATGTAAAGGGTCTTGCTTTGTATGTCAAAGAATTTAAAGCATCTAATAGTATGTAGAGTGTTAAGGGGAAAATAGTGGAGGTGGCGGATCTGACAAGTTTGATTTAGATCCACAAAGCAAGACTAGGGACACTTATTTAGAAAATTCGTCTTGCAAGCCAAGTCCAACAGATGCAAGGCATATACTTGAAAGTAACAAATACAGGGTTCCAAAAACTGAATTACAAAGAAATATCAGCTTATCAATTGCCAATAACCTGATTCAAATTATTGTGGAAGAGATCAAATTACTACAGTAAAGGCTGTTTCTTACATCAAATAAAATTGCTGGAGGTGAAACAACTACTTCGGAATCAGTAAAAAAAACTTATAAATATATATACTTAGGCTTTAAAATCCCCAGGAAATTCTGCCTGCAGTCAGCACCAAGAGGAAACACATAACACCTGCCATACACAGCAAAAAAGGTACAATAAGAGTTTTAAAAAAGTGCTGCATATCTAAAAGTATTAGGAAGCCAGCCAAGAGGAAAATATGTTTTCCACAATTGTGAGGAGTCACTGTTGCTATGGGCACTGATGGGCATTTTCACATTTACAGGACTTACATTTCCCTCCATACATGAAACATTTAATGGAAACTTCATTTTTTGTTATTTTCGTCAAAACACTTCTTGCATGCTGTCCCAACAAATGAACCTATCAATGATTATGCTAAAAAAGGTAACGGTCTCACTGTTGCAGGACATAGTTTATCAGATGGCCATTACATTTTATATCTATTAGGTTACTATGTGTGCTCTTCAGTCGCGTATTGCCAATCAATTTCCGGAAAACTACTTTACTGCTTCACAAGCTAAAAACAGGTGCAAACAGGAAAAACAAAGGGACAAAAAACGCACCCCATCACACACAGAGACAGAGAGAGAGAGAGAGAGAGAGAGAGAGAGAGAGAGAGAGAGAGAGAGAGAGAGATCATCGCCGGGAAGGTGATAAAATCTTGAAGGCTGTCTCCAGTGTCCATTTATCTGTGGCCCATTCAAGACCGAAAAAGAAATTGATAGACAATAGACCTAACTTGCGGGGCCTCCCGAAATTACTTGTGTGTGCTTTACACCATATATGATGTGCCTCACAGCACTATGTGAGAGTTATAACATGAAAGGAGACGATTATGGCTTATAACTGTCGAGTGGCGAATTATTTTTCCAAAGAAATGACGGCAATTGCAGTACTGGGAGGTAGGTTGGTTTTTATTTGTAGTGTCTTTACAATTTCACAATCAAAGTTTGCTTTGCGTTCATGATATGCTACTGCATCCAAGACTACTGACCCGGAGAAGTTTTGTGACTGATGGTATAATGCGTGCTGGTACTTGAATGGAAAGTTTTTATCATGGAAATTCAGGTAAATCATTTCAAATTTTATTGTTAGACACTGAAAGGGTTAAGTCAGAAAGAGTGAGTTATAGGTTTTACTTAATTCACTCTTTTTGCGGACCCTTTTTGCGATTATTGAGGGTGAAGGTCAGCCCCCCCCCAAAAAAAGCATTATCAAGTTTCATAATACATTCTTTTTCATAATCAATGGTTATGGGATATAATCAACACATTTTGAGCCTTATGATTGGCTTATTCCTATCAGCCATTTGACAAATCAACAAAAGTCATAACCACAGCACCGTGCAAGTGTATTCTGTTGTGAGAATATCACCTATCCCAAAGCCATTGCCAAAATTGCACCTAAAACAGCTCAAACTGCACCTAAACTGATTAATCTCGATCCCATAGATGATTCGTCTGCCCGTACTGTTTGCCAATTTACATGTGAATACAGCGTGGCCATGCGGACAGATGGTATCTCAGAATTTGTAACAAAGAAAATGCTGCAGAAGAATGAAAATAGTATGAAAGAAAGATACGGCATATGTATGTTACAGGTGTTTGAAAGGATGGATAGATTACTTGTTTGTCTGTCACAAACTTTAATCAAATATAAATTGTTATATTATCCAATGGTTCCTGTCTTGAGAAACAAACGAAAAGACAGAGAAATAAAGAAGTCAAAAAAGTAAGAAGGAAGCTTCTTGGCTCAATACTAATTGACACGTGTCAGTTTCACAGGGCTTCTATTTGGACTTCACTGCATGTGTTCATTTGGGCGTTAATAATACTATCTCACTGCTGAAAAACATGGAAACATTTTATGAGTTATGACACAAAACATTTTTACGGTATCTCGGTCTTCCTTGTACAAGCTGTAACCTGTTTAATTCCTCCAGTCAAACACCCAGTATCCCAACCAGCGTCACGATTTGTTCACATATTAAAAACCTACATCACAATTTGTAAATTGGATTGGGGAAATTTCCTTATTAAACCAGCCAAATATGCCAACAAGTATCATGATTTGTGCCTATGTTGAAAATACATATCACACAAATTTTGTTTTACCCTATCTATTTCAAATGTTGGTGCCTTGAGGTCTTGCTTGGTGAGCTGCAAGGGATGGTGCTAGTTGTTGATGACAACAGATATTATACTACAGTTATACCATTTTGGTATTTTGAATATTTGAATATCCGAATTTACATCACACTTGTACCAATTTCTCTGTTCTGGAAATAGTTTTCAGTTATGTCAGTGATTGTTGTTTAGAATACAATTGACACATTTGATGTTAAAAAAATCGCAGAAACGCAAACTCCAAAAAATTATAACACCAGATTTAACCTCAAACTAGCTCTCACTCAGTGTCACGCTTGCGTTTGTGTTATGCTGTTACCTTGAACCTGATGTAACCTGGTTCGTCAACTGCACAAGGCTATCTAACAATTGTGATTACATGCCAAGATGGCAGTCAGTGTTAGATTTGATTGGTTTCACATATGTCTCTAAAAATGTCGACTAGTGTAAGAATATGCTTCATATATGTAACTGCCCGGCTATGTAGCCTTTATTTTGTTTTGAACCCTGGAAATCAGACAACACTCCTAGCATGACTGAGTCAAAATTGCTTCATCTACAAGGCAGTTTAGCATGTTGGTAGCACTGACGAAGAAAACGGGCTCTTCGTTAACTTAACTCAATTCATTTGAGCAAAGCTGTAGGCAGATGGGCAGTGTGACAAAACAACTTCAGTATTACCATTTAATCTTTAAGACCTGGTGCAATTTTATAGTATCCTGATTTCAGGATGTTGTTCCAAATCTTAATACTACATGAATAGTCCACTGTGAATGTGGCGTGATCCTGGGGATATTGTTAAACTTTGTAAACCATCTTCATAGTAATAGATCACAACTCATGAAGTTTGTTTTCAGGCAGGCCCTATTTTGGGCTATTCTATCCATACATGAATCAACAACACGGAAGCCACAGGCTCGAACTTCTTTTACGGCAAACTAGAAATGAATGTGTAGTTTACAATGGGGGACACATCATGACTTAAATGAGCCAACAGAAAATGGAAAACATTGAATTCCAAATATGTCATCTGTAAAACAAAAAAGGCTATGATGTTGGTATTTTTCCCTTTTTCATCACATTGATATACACGGCACCCAGACCCAAATCTGGAAACATATCAAGCTTGATATATTTCCCTCTTTAATAATGTGCTGTATACCCGCGATCTACATGCAATTAAGAATTAAACTTCCTCTCTAGTGTAATTACGGGCGCATGGTTGCAGTTTATGTGATAGGCATTTCTGATGACGCACGGTAGCGCGTCATCAAAGAAATGCCTGTCACACAAACTGCAACCATGCGCCCGTAATTACACTAGAGAGGAAGTTTAATTCTTATATTTACATTTAACATCAATTTCTATTTACATAAGAGTAAGTATTATCATTGATAGTTGATTTAAAATCGTTTTTAGCTTGTTAATTTACAAAAAATTGCCTTTTTGTTTTCTAGTGGGAGGAGCCAAGTAGGCGGGGCTACTACATCAGCCATCAGTTGTCAAGGCAACTCCTTAAACACAAAACTAGGAAAAAAATAGTTCCGAATAACACAACAACTTTATTTCAATAAAGCTTGCAAAACCGGTAAAAGAAAACATTTAGGCAAGTTTTGACGAGTGGATATGCAATTCTTGATCATCTGATACCGTCTTCCCATTATGCTTAGGCCTATGAATCAAACGCTTCGGAGGCGCTAACAATTGGGGAGTGAAATTTGTCCCAGGCCAAGCATGAGGATATTATTGCGCAGCACGTTGGTTGCACGAGATGCTCTAGTGTAACCATTGCCTCATGAACTACACTACCGTTCCTATTCTTTCAATGCTAACAAAAATAACAAATGTAAATATTCAAATATGAATCCATTTGCTTTGTCCCCAATGGAAAGAAAAGCGTGGTATGTCTGATCATACATCCATTAAAACATGTCCTTTTGAAACCCTCACTTGTAGGTGATGAGGCTTCTCTTATATGCTAATAACAACCTAAAAAGACGGTCACAGCCACCAACTTCAATTTGTTTGTAAACGTCTGCACTAACCTCCCCAATTCCTACACAAAAGTCTAATCATATGAACAGTAGTAAAACGTTCCTCCTGATTTCACATTGGTATACGAATAGAATTATGATTATTGAGATAAATAGTATATGAAGAGGATTACCGGTTCACATTAGCATGCGAGTAAAACATGAAGTATAAACAGCAAAATTGTTATTTCACATTAGCATATGAATAAAGTTATGACTTCTTTATTAGCATTTGGATGGGGTTCCAATTTCACATAAGCACAGGAGAAAGTTATGAACTAGAAAAGAAGATTTGCTTCACAGAATATCTGTCTGGGTGCCTTCAAAATGAAAACAGTTTAAAATACTACACTTCGCCATTGTTCAACATAATCAAAATTTCGTGTATTAGCCTAATTTTTATCAATTTAAATGCTCAGCTTTGATTCTTGTTTCAAGGGATGTGCCCATGTCCCAAACTTATAAAATGAAGTTTGAAATAAACTACTATATATAATAATTTTGAAGGTATTCAACATTTTAATTTTGTGTATTTGCCTAATTTGCATGAGTTATAAGCTTAGAGGAACTTTTAATCATTGTTCATTGGATAGGGCTATGCCACAAACCCATAAATTGAAGTAGGAATTTCACCTCTATAATAGTTTTGAAGCTATTAAAGATTTACATTTTGCATATTCACCTTATTTGCATAAATTCAAATCCTACAACTTCGCTTTATGGTTCATTGGATGCGGCTTTGCCACAAACCCATAAATTGAAGTTGGAATGGCATCTCTATGTACAATAGTTTTGGAGATATTCAACTTTTAAATTTTTCAATGCCCCTTATTAGCATAATTTGAAATTCTACAACTATACTGTCCATGATAGTGGTAAGTGTCATAAAGGTATATATCTACATTGAAATTTTGAGTCAATCTCCAATAGTTTGGAATGTATGGCGCTTTTAAAATTTTTGATGACCCTAAAATTTGAATAATTTTAAACATCATGACTATTCCAAATGAGATGCACAATTTCTCTGCTTATGTGAGTCAGAGTGGCAAGTTTGGTGGTTTTCGGAAAAATAGCGTCTGAAAAAAACACTGCACCAACTTGGTGGTAAAGAAAGAAAGAAAGAGAAAAGAAAGAAAGAAAGAAAGAAAGAAAGAAAGAAAGAAAGAAAGAAAGAAAGAAAGAAAGAAAGAAAGAAAGAAAATAGAAAGAATTCTTAGAGAAATTAAAATGTCTGGGTTGGCACCCAGACATAATTATGAATAGGAAAATTATGATTGCATATCAGTACAGGAACATAATTATGAATTCAATAATGAATTTTGCAAAGGTACTACGATTGCACATCAGTTCACAGATTGAATGATGAATTATGATGGCTAATGAAGGATAATGAGTTCCATAGCCAGCATGAAGAAGACGAGGCAGTGGCCTCGTCCAGCATTTTCCTCCCCCCTCTAATCTTCATTACTCAGTCAGTCTTATTAATCTAACTGCTTCCCCCGCATGGTACTGACATCTTATCAAACTGAAATGTGGGAGTGTTGTATCTGCAGCCTGTGTGATAAAGCAAGATGAGAGTCCTAATTATGTAGTGAAGTATCAGTCTTCACGTTCCTCAAGCCTCAAGGGAACGTCTGGTCGCCTGTGCACACACAGTGGTTAATTAGATACGGCTTTTCGACATGAGTGGTAAATTGGTAATTATACAGAGACCAGGCATGTCGGGTGTAATCCTGGGGTGTAATCAACTTGTCTTGTCAACAGGGGAAAATACGAGGAAAGGAAGATCTTTATTTTATGTTCAATACACACAATAAATGAATAATTACGGTGCATAAGAATTACCACTTTCTTGAGACCGTGCCCTACCCATCCCTTCAACAACACACACTGCTCAAGTCTATATCATATGTGTATATGTCATTTGATGGTGGGCTAGTGGGTGCAGCAGCAAAGCGGATCATGGGGGGGTCCAGGGGGTCCAGAACCCTCCCTGCTCTCGCTTCTTCTTCTTCTTCTTCTTCTTCTTCTTCTTCTTCTTCTTCTTCTTCTTCTTCTTCTTCTTCTTCTTCTTCTTCTTCTTCTTCTTCTTCTTCTTCTTCTTCTTCTTCTTCTTCTTCTTCTTCTTCTTCTTCTTCTTCTTTTCTTCTTCTTCTTCTTCTTCTTCTTCTTCTTCTAATGCCCTATAGATGCCGAAATTGCCGTCTGAATCAATCAGCGGACAATTTGTCCTAACTGCCCTTAGTTTGCGTCTACGCGGCCAAACAAGCTCTACTGCGCTGACGCGTATAATGTAGTTAGAGACGGCAAGCTCGGGGGGGGATACTTCCATGTAGGATTGTACTGGGTATTCGCCGCGGGAAAGGCCCTGTTTTCGTTACTCCGAGGATTAGAAAAGGCTCCCAAAATGTACACACCTGGATTAGGATAGGGTTAACAATTAGGATGCACTAAAGCATCACTCCTTTCAACACATTACAGGACTGAGAAATGGTATTTTTTTACATCTGGTGTGGGATTAAGATAGGGTAATATATAAAAATGTCCGAGGCACCCAATGTTGCTGGGGGGGGGAGCTATCGGCTTTTCGTAACCGTGGAAGCCTGGCAAGTGCAACTGACGTCCAATGAAAATATTATTTGAAAGGTAAGTTATAAGATGTACTTATTAATCCTAAATGATCATCATAACGATAGGTCTAGACCGACTGTAAGTGACTCTTTGTGTTACCGTATATATTATCCACATTCATAGCGCACGGATTACATGCCGATATGGTTAACTTCCGTGGAGCGCTGAATGAAGCCATAGACTTACCGGCAGTACAGCCATCGTAATAACTGGGCCTATATGGGCCAGGACAGAGGAAAAATTATGTCAACTTTTGTAGTCATGCATTACTAATCTTAATCTAAGTTAGGCCCATAGCTAAGCCATCTGAAGCCGCGATAGTCAGTTTTGCGTTAAAATTCCGGACTTTGTCAAACATGTAAGACACTATGAGAAAAATAACTATTTAAAAATCTGAAGGAAGTCTCCTTGCGTAATTAGTTTATCCTTCTTTTTACAGACCTTGTAAATCCATAGGCAATATCATGATTCATGCACTGAACATGATCTTGCGTATGAATTTACTCCGAAAAAAATTATATATATATATATATATATATATATATATATATATATATATATATATATATATATATATATATATATATATATATATACATATTTGTTTATTTCTTTGTACCTTAGTGTATCAGGTTCCATTATCCTATTGCCATGCTCTCCTTTACAGTGTAATTTCTGATGAAATATATGATGTAGTCTGAATAACGAATAGACTGTCCCTATGCTGTCCTCAATAATTGGAGTCAACGAGACTTATTTATTTAATTCTATATCATATTTTATAGTAGTTACCCGCTGAAGACCCTTTAATTTATTTGGGCTAATACAGCCTATGTCAAAATTTTACAGAGGAACGTGTGCAATATAGACAATAGTAATTCCATATATATACAGGTTAGACAGGGACAGGTTAGCTTATGGAGAGTAAAGAGTTCGAACTGCGGAATAGGATATTGACTACTAGGAAGTGGTTCTGGGCAAAAAGACACAAATACAATATTCATACAGCCTGTCAGCTTTGACTCTTTGCTATTGTATTTGAACAGGTATAAAATGAAATATTTGGCCAAATAAGATGTATTGATTCTGAATCTGAATCTATACCTGATAGGCTTGTGGTATCATAGTTCTCTTTCCGGGGATGGAAAGAACTGTCACTGTATGTTAAAGTTGCTGAGATTTGCAAACATTTCACACCGAGCAGCATATATAGGTTAGAACAGACATAAGGTCATATTTTGGGGCAAATTTTAACGATGGCCGTAAGGTATCAGTTTGTAAACTCTTTCATGGATGGGACAAGCAAAGACTGCCATGACTATGGGAGGTTGGCAAGTACACTCCACCTGCTACCTTGACCATGGCGAGAGCAGACTTTTTTACAGACTCGCCACAAGTCACCCTGGGAGGCTCTTCTTTCATTTACAGCTTTATGCAAAAGACCCCATACTTTATGTAGTGGGAAATTTAAATTCACCGAAGTTGATTTGGGATTTGGGGGACCAAGAGATAACGTATTCACAGATGACTTTCAAAAAGTATCAAATTCCTGGCTCAGGGAGATCTAAAGTAAATATATCAAACCAATTCTACTAACATTGCCTAGTGATCTTCAGAATAAGGTTAAAGTCAGTCAATTGTGTTTTCCAGCGAACCTTTGTGTAGGACCAATATCCCGGGCAATATCAAAGTTCCAGCTGAAAAATTGATTCCGTTATCAAGTCAACTGACAAGTTATTTAGGGAGAAATATAAAATCACTTAAATTAGAAAAAAATCATACTTGTTGAACAAATTACTTTTTGTGCCGAGAATTATGACAATTCAATTTTGAAGCAGTCAATAGTTCTGGAGATGAGGCCTTTTCCTTGATTTTTTTAAGAAAAAAAAGGGGGGGAATAAAATGGTTCAATAACCGAAGCAAAACCTACAAAACACACTAGATACGAGCCCATACAAGGTATATCCACACCAAGTTTGAAGATGACAGGTACCTACTGAGAAGTCGAAAATATGAATAGACACATTTACGTTCCTCGTCAAACAGTTCGGAACGGTAACCCAATACAGATTGGGATATATTCCTCTTCAAACGCTATCGATTATTTGCTATGGCGTGAGGACCTGATAGGAACCCTAGCTGCAGCATCATTTTCATGCTGCAATCTAAAACCTACCAACAGAAACAGATTTATGTGAGTCGATGTTTTAAGGCATCTCTATCTCTTTTCATAAAACGTGTGAGATATATGCAGCAGTATTTCTTTGTTGATTGCGAAGGGATTTATAAATAATCAAGCTGAGCAATGTCAGAATTACCACATTTGAATAAGAATATACCTGCATTATCTTGTGGTTGCTGAAACCCAAGTACATGTTTTCTGTCGATAACTAAGAAAAGACCCCACCAAACTGTCTAATACAATGGACTACTAGCTTACATTAAACAGAGGATTTAAGAGCAGCTCATGCAGGTGGATACATTTACCCAATATTAGTCCACCCTGGGCTGTGCTGAATGGATTTAACCAGTAATCCTGTAATAAACAAGAACCCGCCAACTTACATATTTACTTACATCAAGTCAAACTGGCGTACGGTTTGGGGAAAAATACATTTGCTGAACATATACATGCATGCACACCAGTATCCTTTAGAAACCCAGCTAATTTGTACTCTTATGTACCGATCATTATAGATTTTTCAACGTCCAGAATAGGATATTTACTATCACCCGTTAACAAATATGTCGGAGACCAAGTCATCTACATCCCCAAGCATCAAGTTGTGCCGGAACCCGGCAAACGGTTCCGCAGAAATGCAATATATAAAAGGAAGTAAAAAAAAAATGAAAACATAGAAACGTCAGAAGCTTGCTTGTCAACCGAATTAATGTCTAGGTTTTATCAAACACAAGGTCGCGCCTATTTTTATAGAAGCTTTTTGAAAGCTTTCGAACAAAAAAAATGACAATAAGAAAAGACCCCACCATGAAAGATTTTTGGATCAAAACCCTTAATTCAGCTTTTCCCTATAGGCTCAATGACAGAATTTTAGGCTTCAGTGATGTTAGGAATTTTGACTTTGCACCTCTTGACAGCAGTCACGCACCTTTTCATAATAATCAGGCTGGTATTTAAAGAAGAAGAACAAGAAGTCACGGACAAAGAAAAATCAAGGAAAAATCGGAAATGTAGGAATGTGGATACAAAAGACCTTGTCCACAATTTACTACAGGCTTTCTCCAATGGCATTGATCAATTACATACAGCTCTTAAAGCACTATCATTTCGTGACATAACAAAATCAATGAATACTTTGGTCTTACTGATTCAGAACACACATTTCCACAAAATTTTTGTGAAATTGTGTACGCTTACACAACAACTATTCGGAAACCAGATTCTAATAAGAAAAAATTAGATCAAATGTTTTGCAGCATTCCTTTCAAACACAAAATGATTGATTCACTTAACATTCAGTCCCTTTTCAAATTGAAATTTGTTCGTAACATGATTCCCAAGGAGTGCAAAATAAATGACCCCACCACCCCCCACCCCCATCATTTCCTATAAATATGGCAACAATATTGGACAAAGTATCATGAATTACAAGAAATGTATGGCTTCAATTATTCTTGACGATATCGCAGCGAATCATAATTGTGACTGTATGCCTAACAGTAAATATTCAAATTTTGTTGATGCATACCACAAACATGTATTTACAGGTAATTTGGATATTATACATAATTCAAGAAATAATAAAAGAAATTATGAAAAAAGGTACAAAATTTCGGATTTGTCCCAAGTTGAACATTGACAGTATTTTTCAGGACATATGTGATGCATTTGATTCCTACAGTATGGAATGGGCAAAGAAGGAAAAAACTCAATTTCAGAAATTTGAAGGATGGTTATCAAACTTGAAACGACTCTTCGGAAATAGAAATTATCATTACAAATCCCACATTAAGAATTTCAATACGGTTAATCTAAAACAACCTGAAGTTTCAAAAGTAGTCAAAGAATGACAAGGAGGATTTGTAGTCACTAACATAAATAAAGCAGGGAACAATTTTGAGATAATCTGCAAAACATATTATCTGGATGTTTTGAAAAAAGAACTTGGTATAAACAATATTTCGGCCATAAGAGGAAATGACGTATACAAATTACACAAACAATCCATTGATAATTTGATACATACACATGAAGATGAAATGAAACGGAATTCTAATATCAAAATTTCTGAAGAGGACTCCTCAATTCAACTTTCGTTCTGGATACCCAAATTACACAAAAACCCTTTTAAATCTAGATTCATAGCCGGTGCTGCAAAATGTACAACAACAAAAATATCAAAAGAAGTAACATTGTGTTTGAATGCAATTAAGAATCATTTACGTAAATACCGTAATGCAACTTCTAGAAACAGTAAAATAAATTGTTTTTGGAGTATTAGGAATTCTTCCGAGTTTGTATCTAAAATCAAAGATGTAAAGCAAAAAATATCAAATGTTTTAATTTTTCTACACTGTACACAAATCTACCCATAGATGAAGTCAAAAGTTCACTTTCAGAATTAATAAGCAAAATGTTTAAACATAATGGTAAACCATACATTAATATCAATTCATATACAAAGAAAGCATATTATTAACACAATAAATATTCAAAAAGTAACGTTAAATCTTACACTGTTGAAACTTTGATAGATGCTATAACATTTCTTTTGGATAATACTTTTGTTCAATGCGGACCATTGGTTTTTCAACAAATAAAAGGCATTCCAATGGGTAGCAACTGCTCCCCTTTACTGGCAGATTTGTATTTAATCTGGCTTGAATTTAAGCATATGGATAAATTGATGAAAAAAGACTTTCAAATGGCTACAAAACTATCAAGAAACGCAAGATATATTGATGAGTTTGATTGTGTAAATGTACAAAATTTCAGTGAAATTGCTAAAGCAATGTGCCCAAAAGATATCCCTTTGGAGGGTAACATTTCAGATGGTTTCAGAGATGTGTTTCTGGACTTGGATATTCAGGTCACTAATGACAGGTTTTGTATAAAGTTTATCACAAAATAGATGAGTTTAACTTTGAAGTAGTTTATTTTCCCTTCCCGGACAGTAATATTTCGGATACTATTGGATATAATACATTTTTGTCACATATTTTGAGATGTGGATGTGTTTGTTCTAAATTTCAGGACTTTGCATCTAGAACCAAATTTATTTGCAATAAACTTGAGTCAATAGGATTCAAAGATGTACTTTTGATCAAATATTTCTACAAATTTTGCTGTAAATATCCCGAGATGGTTAGAAAGTTTGGCTTCAATAATTTTAGAGATTTTAGACTTACCTGTTTTGCTACTTAATTTTATCTTTTGGCATCATTCTGTTTAAATGTTCAGCTTTCAGACATTTTAGGCTAACATGGTTTCTGTTAGGGTAAACCCCCATGGACTATCGGTAGCAAGAAGCGGCCTACGACAGTTAGAAGCTTGCCTAGTTGTGCTTGATATCTGGTTAATATTAAAGGGTCAGGTTATTTTTTGTACCAGTGAAAATAAGAGTAACAATTTTCATTGAACACAGTGCAGTAGGAACAGTTTTCTTTGTAGTATACCAAAAGTATATATCATTGTGAACCTGGAATGGCAAGTTTCATTATGTGCAATAAATTGTTAAAAGTCACGTGACTGGTTGCCATGGCAACCATTTTAATCGCTAATAAATGGCAAAAAATCATTTAAAATCTGCTAAATAAAAGAACAAAGTAGCTTCTCAATGCATGTGAAGCAACCTTTTCTCCATATTTTTATGGTATTTGGATAACTAGAGAAATAAACGTTCAGTAAACTTTGAAAATAAAACATAGATCACGTGACCTGTTCCCATAGCAACTGTTAGAATATTGCTTGAACTTGGCTAAAAACCGGAAAAACTGCATTTTTACACAAGTCTGCAGAACCGGTAATAGGCAGTTACTTTGCATAACAAAAGTAGTCACCACAACTATTCATAGATTATGTTCCAGGTTCAATATTATGTAAGAAAATGACTGAAATAAAACAACACTGCAGTATTTTTAATGGAAAATTTGTGGTTCCCCCCATTTTAATATGTTGCCATGGAAACAAAGCTTGATTGGATCCACAATCCTATGTGCCAGGCCTTATACTGATATGTAGTTTGCAAATGTGGATGACACCATGCATGTATACAGTGTACATCTGTCATACAGTCATCAATTCCAGTGCAAAAGGCAAAGTAGGCCCTCCCTACAGGCTGCCTATCACAGTCTTTGAGACTGACAAAAATATTTATCATGTATCTGCAACCATGCTCCTCCCCCCCCCCCCCCGTCTAAATTGAGTGCATGCAGAGAAACAGTTTATGTTTGAAGGCAAGGTTCCATAACTGAGCCAAGGCAAAAGGTCTTGTTCATAACGTTTATTGATAAACACAGGTTTGAGAGGGAAACATATTAGGGGATACTTGGGAAGAGCAGGCATTACATGACTCCGTGATTGTGTGAGTGAACAGCTGCAACGAGCTGAATGACTCTGACTCAGTGACTGGCTATGCCATAGCCTATGGTAGCCATCGCGAAACCACATGGTCTGTTGATATGCTTGGATTATGTGGGCTCCAGCCTCATTATAAACAAAACACTTACATCCTCACACCCAGCATCCACTTCACTGTCTCCCCCTCCTCTACATAATCCCTCCCTGGCCACTCCTGACTAAGGTTAATAGCCTTGGCACTTTTATATACTTGACGGACACCTGCAGCTGAATTGATGGTGGATGCTTCCCTCTTCGTGACGTCACGCACCTCAAGGGAATCGCCGGGGATCCCCCTTAATGACAAGCAGAGACGCTAGAGGGAGTGGAAAACATAAATAGATCGATGTGCTTCTTTGGGGAAATACAACAGCTGTCTGTGTACAGTTTGGTGATGATTTATGAGTTGTTTATACAAGTAAGGCTAAGCTAGTGTGAGCCCAGCATTAAATCACGTGATTACCGGTCGTTAACGACCGGTCTGACCGTTTAAGGGTTAAATACATATTATTTTAATCATTCTTTTCTGACTTGCCCTATAATTTTACTGTTAATATCCAAAGATTATTAGAAAGTTTGACCACAATAATTCACTGTTTTTAGACTTGTATGTTTTGCTACTTAACTTTATCTTTTGCCATCTTTCTGTTTTAATATTCACTTTCAGACATTTTAGGCTTACATATTTTCTGTCAGGCTAAACCCCCATCGGGCTATCGGTAGCAAGCAGCGGCCTACGACAGTTACATGTTTCCCTAATTATACTTAAAATCCTGTTAAGAAAAAATGTTTTGATAACACGTTTTTGGCATAAACGCTAATGACTTTCACTGTTTTCTGACATGCCTTAATACACATTTACTCAATATTGAAAAATTACTCAAAATTGACAGTATTTTCTCGAAGGTCACAAACCTGACCCATTACGTTGATACATCGACTCAGGGTTGGCAGTGAAATACAGCTTAATTTGTTTGAGGAGTAGGTGTCATCATGGAGTTTGTTTTACATCTTTGGTGCAGGATGTTCATTGTTGTAGTCCTTGTTAGGATTTCCCTTTGTTTATACAGGTGGTCTAGCTGCAACTGTTTATTTTATAATCACTGGGGCTGAATATAATGCCCCAGCTTGTTTCCACTTCAGTTAAACATTGGCGGATGGTTCAATTAGGATAAGCTGTCCAGCCGGAAAGGGTACATTTTGGTTCCGGGGTAAGTCAAATTGTTCTTATCTGAACCTGTCGTATACTAATTTGGTAATTATGGTTTGCTTGACAGGTATTCTTCTTTCATAATGAAGCTCTGCATTTATAAGCAAAACTTCACGTTCTGTTAATTGCTTTAATTTCACTGTACTCTTCTTTTCGCTTATTTCGCTGATGGTACAAAAACGTGAAAATAAAAACACACTGAAAGAGTATTTTAGCATTGTTTGAAAAGGAATTATGGCCAAAACAGTGAAATTAAAACTACAATTAAATGTCAAAAATACGAAAACCGTGAAAATATACACACATGAATATAAAGCAATTTAGCCCTTTCATGAATTGCCACGTTCATATTTATTCACTATTATGTGGGTTGTCTTTGCTGAATATTTAGCTCAGACAAGAAGCCGCTACTCAGAGAGACGTGTACAGGTAAAAGGCTCCGAAACATGTTGAGTAGTTACCCTCTGAAGACCCTTTAATTTATTTGGGCTAATACAGCCTATGTCAAAATTTTACAGAGGAACGTGTGCAATATGGACAATAGTACTTCTATGTATATAGGTTAGACAGGGACAGGTTAACGTATGGAGAGTAAAGAGTTCGGACTGCAGAATAGGGTCATGACTACTAGGAAGTGGTTTTGGACAAAAAGACACAAATGCAATAAAAATGAATTGGATCCAAAGAGTTTGAAGCATGACCTTTTGAATGTAAATCAATAGAGACTCGCCCAACGTAGAATTCTACCAAGTGTGAGGAGCATCTGGTCTTCGGTTTGGTCGAAAACTATACACATATGCATGAACGCCAATATCCTTATACTACCATTCATTTCGTAATTTACAGATTTTGTCAACGTGGGCAAATAATAATATACTGCACCTAATGAACAGGATTAAAGTGCATATTGGGTCATTGTTTGGACAAACCTGGTAGACACCCGTACATAATATATCCCGACAAGCTTAAAGTGGATCTTGCCATCTCTCTTTAGAAGAGGTCTAAAATGTGAGCTTGTTGCTTGACGGAACACAATGGACAACACTTGGTACATCAGGCTTGTTTAGCATTATATGGACACGAAAACAAGACAGAAACACAACATATTCAGTCTATCGAGGAATTCATACCTAACATTATACCATGTTTTTAATGTTTCTACCAGTGGATTCTTCTCCAGTGACTTTAATTAAAGTGGTACTTATTTTCTTTTTGTCTTTGGGACCATTTGCGGTGGCTAAACCTCGACATTTGAGGTGCGTTTCTTACTTTTTACAAACAAATCAAACCAGGAATCCTGTGGAATTTAAGCTTGGATGGCTTTGGACAACTTTGAACTCCCTGCTTTACTTATTACACCTTCGGGTACGTAAATGAAGGACACTTTTCTGTATTTTGGTCGAACCACTCTTACATGCAAACCAACTGCAATTATATAAATAATACACCAAGGCGAGAAATTGATTCATTTCTGTTTGTACGAAATGTAAAGTTTCAAATATGATTGAATGCCCCCGCCCCTTCCCTTTTCAAACAGTATTGTTTCAGGAGAAGACTCAATCCTCTTATCCATTTCTCTTTGTTGGCTCCTGTGTCAGAATGAATAACAAACGACCCATAGCCTCGCGCAGCCTTGTTTCTTTTCCTGACAAAAGAAAATGCAGATGAGTGGGTCTACGGAAGGTTAATTTCCATTCAGTTCTGTTAAGATTGTGTTTTCAAGTCACATTTTCCTGGGTAGGGCAAACATATATGCAGCCTACCTATAGAGTTGTCTTAAGAAGTCACCAATCTTTGGTGTGTGTAAACCGTTTTATAACGATCTACACTATGTGGTTCAAGTTTCAAATTTCTTATCTGTGTAATGTATGACGTCATATGCAAAGCAGACATCCTGGTCATTGTTTTAACTGGGCACCAGGTCTTGATGTCTGCGTCCATACATGTCTCATACATTACAATTAATGTTTCCTCGGTAAACAGAACAAGTCTGTGTATATATATATATATATATATATATATATATATATATATATATATATATATATATATATATATATATATATATATATATATATATACATATGAATGATCCCCACATTAATGACTGTTTCACGTCTCAACAGAACCACAGGTGTTGACATAATAAGCAACACGCGCATATGTGGGGTGCCAAGTGTAACATTAATTTTGTGGTTATTTTAATCCATTTCATGGACTAAAATCCGTAAAGTCGAATAATTTCGTCCACTGAATTGTTAAGTATATAAATCCATAAGTTTATCAATTACGCCCACGAAAGCTACAAGTGTATCAATTAGGTTCACGAAATCGAGTAAGTTTATCAACTACGTCCACAAAATCCAGTAAAGCTACCAATTTTGTCCACAAAATCCTTTAAGCCTAAAATCCTGTAAGTCGGCCGATTTTGTCCACAAAATTGAAAACAACTTAGGATTCTGCAGAAATGCCATATCGATTCTGTCAAAAAATTGTCAATCACTTTCTCAGTTTTGTCCACGAAAATCTAATATATAATTCACAGAAGTGAACCATTTTTCACGAAACGGTAAGCTTTATACGATTCTGTGCACGAAATTGGTAAAGAAAATCACGAAATCCAACTAGTTTCATACAATTCATTAAAGCCTGTTGTTTCTTTTCTGTTCACATAGTTTTGAATGCCGTCCACAAAATTGTATAAGGTTTTAACTTTTGTGTGAAAGTTGTTATTTCGTCCATAAAATCGAGTAACCTTTCAATTTTGTCGAAATTTTTATCGCTAAATTCAAATCAATCTATCGACTTTGTCGACGGAAACTGTATTCAGTTCACAAAATCCTATAAGATTGATCCACAAAATTGGAACAAATGACATTGTGTGCACAGAATCGCAAATGAAATTACGAAATCGTATAAAGCCACAGAATCGTGGTCGTGGTCATTTTGTGAGTTCCTACAATGACATGCAGAGGGCATCGGTCATCACGTCTCGCAATAAGTGATGTGCCGCCATAACGGTAGCCCTACATACTAAAACGCGGAGCCCATATGCTGAAACGCGAAAGAGGTATAATTTATGAACCATCAAGAAATTTGAGGTTCTGCAAATTCTACCTTGTTCCCGGAGTCTGGTATCACGCTCACCATGGACCTCAGTGACCCGAGACTCGAGGTTATTGACTGCACAGGCCACTGCGACCCACCTACCATTGTGGAACAGCCGATGGCTAAGTCCCTGACTTGAGTTTATTTGACTGTCAGTTTCTTTTCTAAGTTTAGCTCTAGCATACCCTGAGGTAGGCCTAATACCAGACAGTTTCAAAATTTGCTGGAAAACCAATTTCTACATTTGTTTGTTTGTTTGTTTCTCCCTTGTCTACGAAGCAGGACTAAAGCTCTTCTACCTCCATGGCAGCGATATGAAATTCGGGATCAATAAAAGTCGAGTCGCTCACAAAAGGCACGTTTGTCCCAAGAGTTCTACGACTATAGGAATGTCTCAATTTAGCTCAGACCGGTGAACTGAGGGCCGGCACTAAATGTTGGTCATTTCTCGGTCTTCTGCTTTCTCGCCAACATGCAAAAAGCTCTCTCTCTCTCTCTCTCTTCTCTCTCTCTCTCTCTCTCTCTCTCTTCTCTCTCTCTCTCTCTCTCTCTCTCTTCTCTCTCTCTCTCTCTCTCTCTCTCTCTCTCTCTCTCTCTCTCTCTCTCTCTCTCTCTCTCTCTCTCTCTCTCCTCTCTCTCTCTCTCTATCTCTATCTATCTATCAGTGGGCCTACACTCTTTCAGGCGGAGGATGAGGGATTGGTAATGAAGAGCACTGGGTAAATGGATGACCTGTAT
>OZ026622.1:75969425-75990425 GCA_964020975.1 Hermodice carunculata | reverse complement strand
CCGTTATCAAGTAAACTGACAAGTTATTTCGGGAGAAATATAAAATCACTTAAATTAGAAAAAAATCATACTTGTTGAACAAATTACTTTTTGTGCCGAGAATTATGACAATTCAATTTTGAAGCAGTCAATAGTTCTGGAGATGAGGCCTTTTCCTTGAATTTTTTAAGAAAAAAAAAGGGGGGGGGGACTAAAATGGTTCAATAACCGAAGCAAAACCTACAAAACACACTAGATACGAGCCCATACAAGGTATATCCACACCAAGTTTGAAGATGACAGGTACCTACTGAGAAGTCGAAAATATGAATAGACACATTTACGTTCCTCGTCAAACAGTTCGGAACGGTAACCCAATACAGATTGGGATATATTCCTCTTCAAACGCTATCGATTATTTGCTATGGCGTGAGGACCTGATAGGAACCCTAGCTGCAGCATCATTTTCATGCTGCAATCTAAAACCTACCAACAGAAACAGATTTATGTGAGTCAATGTTTTAAGGCATCTCTATCTCTTTTCATAAAACGTGTGAGATATATGCAGCAGTATTTCTTTGTTGATTGCGAAGGGATTTATAAATAATCAAGCTGAGCAATGTCAGAATTACCACATTTGAATAAGAATATACCTGCATTATCTTGTGGTTGCTGAAACCCAAGTACATGTTTTCTGTCGATAACTAAGAAAAGACCCCACCAAACTGTCTAATACAATGGACTACTAGCTTACATTAAACAGAGGATTTAAGAGCAGCTCATGCAGGTGGATACATTTACCCAATATTAGTCCACCCTGGGCTATGCTGAATGGATTTAACCAGTAATCCTGTAATAAACAAGAACCCGCCAACTTACATATTTACTTACATCAAGTCAAACTGGCGTACGGTTTGAGGAAAAATACATTTGCTGAACATATACATGCATGCACACCAGTATCCTTTAGAAACCCAGCTAATTTGTACTCTTATGTACCGATCATTATAGATTTTTCAACGTCCAGAATAGGATATTTACTATCACCCGTTAACAAATATGTCGGGGACCAAGTCATCTACATCCCCAAGCATCAAGTTGTGCCGGAACCCGGCAAACGGTTCCGCAGAAGTGCAATATATAAAAGGAAGTAAAAAAAATATGAAAACATAGAAACGTCAGAAGCTTGCTTGTCAACCGAATTAATGTCTAGGTTTTATCAAACACAAGGTCGCGCCTATTTTTATAGAAGCTTTTTGAAAGCTTTCGAACAAAAAAAAATGACAATAAGAAAAGACCCCACCATGGAAGATTTTTGGATCAAAACCCTTAATTCAGCTTTTCCCTATGGGCTCAATGACAGAATTTTAGGCTTCGGTGATGTTAGGAATTTTGACTTTGCACCTCTTGACAGCAGTCACACACCTTTTCATAATAATCAGGCTGGTATTTAAAGTAGAAGAACAAGAAGTCACGGACAAAGAAAATCAAGGAAAAATCGGAAATGTAGGAATGTGGATACAAAAGACCTTGTCCACAATTTACTACAGGCTTTCTCCAATGGCATTGATCAATTACATACAGCTCTTAAAGCACTATCATTTTGTGACATAACAAAATCAATGAATACTTTGGTCTTACTGATTCAGAACACACATTTCCACAAAATTTTTGTGAAATTGTGTACGCTTACACAACAATTATTCGGAAACCAGATTCTAATAAGAAAAAATTAGATCAAATGTTTTGCAGCATTCCTTTCAAACACAAAATGATTGATTCACTAAACATTCAATCCCTTTTCAAATTGAAATTTGTTCGTAACATGATTCCCAAGGAGTGCAAAATAAAAGACCACCCCCCCCCCATCATTTCCTATAAATATGGCAACAATATTGGACAAAGTATCATGAATTACAAGAAATGTATGGCTTCAATTACTCTTGAAGATATCGCAGCGAATCATAATTGTGACTGTATGTCTAACAGTAAATATTATAATTTTGTTGATGCATACCACAAACATGTATTTACAGGTAATTTGGATATTATACATAATTCAAGAAATAATAAAAGAAATAATGAAAAAAGGTACAAAATTTCGGATTTGTCCCAAGTTGAACATTGACAGTATTTTTCAGGACACATGTGATGCATTCGATTCCTACAGTATGAAATGGGCAAAGAAGGAAAAAACTCAATTTCAGAAATTTGACGGATGGTTATCAAACTTGAAACGACTCTTCGGAAAAGGAAATTATCATTACAAATCCCACATTAAGAATTTCAATACGGTTAATCTAAAACAACCTGAAGTTTCAAAAGTAGTCAAAGAATTACAAGGAGGATTTGTAGTCACTAACATAAATAAAGCAGGGAACAATTTTGAGATAATCTGCAAAACATATTATCTGGATGTTTTGAAAAAAGAACTTGGTATAAACAATATTTCAGACATAAGAGGAAATGACGTATACAAATTACACAAACAATCCATTGATAATTTGATAGATACACATGAAGATGAAATGAAACGGAATTTTGATATCAAAATTTCTGAAGAGGACTCCTCTATTCAACTTTCGTTCTGGATACCCAAATTACACAAAAACCTTTTTAAATTTAGATTCATAGCCGGTGCTGCAAAATGTACAACAACAAAAATATCAAAAGAAGTAACATTGTGTTTGAATGCAATTAAGAATCATTTACGTAAATACCGTAATGCAACTTCTAGGAACAGTAAAATAAATTGTTTTTGGAGTATTAGGAATTCTTCCAAGTTTGTATCTAAAATCAAAGATGTAAAGCAAAAAATATCAAATGTTTTAATTTTTCTACACTGTACACAAATCTACCCATAGATGAAGTCAAAAGTTCACTTTCAGAATTAATAAGCAAAACGTTTAAACATAATGGTAAACCATACATTAATATCAATTCATATACAAAGAAAGCATATTAGTAACACAATAAATATTCAAAAAGTAACGTTAAATCTTACACTGTTGAAACTTTGATAGATGCTATAACATTTCTTTTGGATAATACTTTCGTTCAATGCGGACCATTGGTTTTTCAACAAATAAAAGGCATTCCAATGGGTAGCAACTGCTCCCCTTTACTGGCAGATTTGTATTTAATCTGGCTTGAATTTAAGCATATGGATAAATTGATGAAAAAAGACTTTCAAATGGCTACAAAACTATCAAGAAACGCAAGATATATTGATGAGTTTGATTGTGTAAATGTACAAAATTTCAGTGAAATTGCTAAAGCAATGTGCCCAAAAGATATCCCTTTGGAGGGTAACATTTCAGATGGTTTCAGAGATGTGTTTCTGGACTTGGATATTCAGGTCACTAGTGACAGGTTTTGTATAAAGTTTATCACAAAATAGATGAGTTTAACTTTGAAGTAGTTTATTTTCCCTTCCCGGACAGTAATATTTCGGATACTATTGGATATAATACATTTTTGTCACATATTTTGAGATGTGGACGTGTTTGTTCTAAATTTCAGGACTTTGCATCTAGAACCAAATTTATTTGCAATAAACTTGAGTCAAGAGGATTCAAAGATGTACTTTTGAT
This sequence comes from Hermodice carunculata, assembly GCA_964020975.1. Taxonomy (NCBI): domain Eukaryota; kingdom Metazoa; phylum Annelida; class Polychaeta; order Eunicida; family Amphinomidae; genus Hermodice; species Hermodice carunculata. The sequence goes on along the minus strand of OZ026622.1, from coordinate 75,986,853 downwards.
CAAATATTTCTACAAATTTTGCTGTAAATATCCCGAGATGGTTAGAAAGTTTGGCTTCAATAATTTTAGAGATTTTAGACTTGCCTGTTTTGCTACTTAATTTTATCTTTTGGCATCATTCTGTTTAAATGTTCAGCTTTCAGACATTTTAGGCTAGCATGGTTTCTGTTAGGGTAAACCCCCAGGGGCTATCGGTAGCAAGAAGCGGCCTACGACAGTTAGAAGCTTGCCTAGTTGTGCTTGATATCTGGTTAATATTTTCATTGCATTCTCTCGACTTAAATACATATTATTTTAATCATTCTTTTCTGACTTGCCCTATAATTTTACTGTTAATGTCCAAAGATTATTAAAAAGTTTGACCACAATAATTTACAGTTTTTATACTTGTATGTTTTGCTACTTAACTTTATCTTTTGCCATCTTTCTGTTTTAATATTCACTTTCAGACATTTTAGGCTTACACATTTTCTGTCAGGCTAAACCCCCCTCGGGCTATCGGTAGCAAGCAGCGGCCTACGACAGTTACATGTTTCCCTAATTATACTTAAAATCCTGTTAAGAAAAAATGTTTTGATAACACGTTTTTGGCATAAACGCTAATGACTTTCACTGTTTTCTGACATGCCTTAATACACATTTACTGAATATTGAAAAATTACTCAAAATTGACAGTATTTTCTCGAAGGTCACAAACCTGACCCATTACGTTGATACATCGACTCAGGGTTGGCAGTGAAATACAGCTTAATTTGTTTGAGGAGTAGGTGTCATCATGGAGTTGTTTTACATCTTTGGTGCAGGATGTTCATTGTTGTAGTCCTTGTTAGGATTTCCCTTTGTTTATACAGGTGGTCTAGCTGCAACTGTTTATTTTATAATCACTGGGGCTGAATATAATGCCCCAGCTTGTTTCCACTTCAGTTAAACATTGGCGGATGGTTCAACTAGGATAAGCTGTCCAGCCAGAAAGGGTACATTTTGGTTCCGGGGTAAGTCAAATTGTTCTTATCTGAACCTGTAGTATACTAATTTGGTAATTATGGTTTGTTTGACAGGTATTCTTCTTTCATAATGAAGCTCTGCACTTATAAGCAAAACTTCACGTTCTGTTAATTGCTTTAATTTCACTGTACTCTTCTTTTCGCTTATTTCGCTGATGGTACAAAAACGTGAAAATAAAAACACACTGAAAGAGTATTTTAGCATTGTTTGAAAAGGAATTATGGCCAAAACAGTGAAATTAAAACTACAATTAAATGTCAAAAATACGAAAACCGTGAAAATATATATACACATGAATATAAAGCAATTTAGCTCTTTCATCAATTGCCACGTTCATATTTATTCACTATTATGTGGGTTGTCTTTGCTGAATATTTAGCTCCGACAAGAAGCCGCTACTCAGAGAGACATGTACGGGTAAAAGGCTCCGAAACATGTTGAGTAGTTACCCTCTGAAGACCCTTTAATTTATTTGGGCTAATACAGCCTGTGTCAAAATTTTACAGAGGAACGTGTGCAATATGGACAATAGTAGGTTAGCGTATGGAGAGTAAAGAGTTCGGACTGCAGAATAGGGTCATGACTATTAGGAAGTGGTTTTGGACAAAAAGACACAAATGCAATAAAACAGAATTGGATCCAAATAGTTTGAAGCATGACCTTTTGAATGTAAATCAATAGAGACTCGCCCAACGTAGAATTCTACCAAGTGTGAGGAGCATCTGGTCTTCGGTTCGGTCGAAAACTATACACATATGCATGAACGCCAATATCCTTATACTACCATTCATTTCGTAATTTACAGATTTTGTCAACGTGGGCAAATAATAATATACTGCACCTAATGAACAGGATTAAAGTGCATATTGGGTCATTGTTTGGACAAACCTGGTAGACACCCGTACATAATATATCCCGACAAGCTTAAAGTGGATCTTGCCATCTCTCTTTAGAAGAGGTCTAAAATGTGAGCTTGTTGCTTGACGGAACACAATAGACAAGACTTGGTACATCAGGCTTGTTTAGCATTATATGGACAAGAAAACAAGACAGAAACACAACATATTCAGTCTATCGAGGAATTCATACCTAACATTATACCATGTTTTTAATGTTTCTACCAGTGGATTCTTCTCCAGTGACTTTAATTAAAGTGGTACTTATTTTCTTTTTGTCTTTGGGACCATTTGCGGTGGCTAAACCTAGACATTTGAGGTGCGTTTCTTACTTTTTACAAACAAATCAAACCAGGAATCCTGTGGAATTTAAGCTTGGATGGCTTTGGACAACTTTGAACTCCCTGCTTTGCTTATTACACCTTCGGGTACGTAAATGAAGGACACTTTTCTGTATTTTGGTCAAACCACTCTTACATGCAAACCAACTGCTATTATATAAATAATACACCAAGGCGAGAAATTGATTCATTTCTGTTTGTACGAAATGTAAAGTTTCAAATATGATTGAATGCCCCCGCCCCTTCCCTTTTCAAACAGTATTGTTTCAGGAGAAGACTCAATCCTCTTTTCCATATCTCTTTGTTGGCTCCTGTGTCAGAATGAATAACAAACGACCCATAGCCTCGCGCAGCCTTGTTTCTTTTCCTGACAAAAGAAAATGCAGATGAGTGGGTCTTCTACTCTACGGAAGGTTAATTTCCATTCAGTTCTGTTAAGATTGTGTTTTCAGGTCACATTTTCCTGGGTAGGGCAAACATATATGCAGCCTACCTATAGAGTTGTCTTAAGAAGTCACCAATCTTTGGTGTGTAAACCGTTTTATAACGATCTACACTATGTGGTTTAAGTTTCAAATTTCTTATCTGTGTAATGTATGACGTCATATGCAAAGCAGACATCTTGGTCATTGTTTTAACTGGGCACCAGGTCTTGATGTCTGCGTCCTTACATGTCTCATACATTACAATTAATGTTTCCTCGGTAAACAGAACAAGTCTGTGTACATATATATATATATATATATATATATATATATATATATATATATATATATATATATATATATATATATATATATACACATACATATGAATGATCCCCACATTAATGACTGTTTCACGTCTCAACAGAACCACAGGTGTTGACATAATAAGCAACACGCGCATATGTGGGGTGCCAAGTGTAATATTAATTTTGTGGTTATTTTAATCCATTTCGTGGACTAAAATCCGTAAAGTCGAACAATTTCATCCACTGAATTGTTAAGTATATAAATCCATAAGTTTATCAATTACGCCCACGAAAGCTATAAGTGTATCAATTAGGTTCACGAAATCGAGTAAGTTTATCAACTACGTCCACAAAATCCAGTAAAGCTACCAATTTTGTCCACAAAATCCTTTAAGCCTACCAATTTTGTTTACAAAATCCTGAAGTCGGCCGATTTTGTCCACAAAATTGAAAACAACTTAGGATTCTGCAGAAATGCCATATCGATTCTGTCAAAAAATTGTCAATCACTTTCTCAGTTTTGTCCACGAAAATCTAATATATAATTCACAGAAGTGAACCATTTTTCAGGAAACGGTAAGCTTTATACGATTCTGTGCACGAAATTGGTAAAGAAAGTCACGAAATCCAATTAGTTTCATACAATTCATTAAAGCCTGTTGTTTCTTTTCTGTTCACATAGTTTTGAATGCCGTCCACAAAATTGTATAAGGTTTTAACTTTTGTGTGCAAGTTGTTATTTTGTCCATAAAATCGAGTAACCTTTCAATTTTGTCGAAATTTTTATCGCTAAATTCAAATCAATCTATCGACTTTGTCGACGGAAACTGTATTCAGTTCACAAAATCCTATAAGATTGATCCACAAAATTGGAACAAATGACATTGTGTGCACAGAATCGCAAATGAAATTACGAAATCGTATAAAGCCACAGAATCGTGGTCGTGGTCATTTTGTGAGTTCCTACAATGACATGCAGAGGGCATCACGTCTCGCAATAAGTGATGTGCCGCCATAACGGTAGCCCTACATACTAAAACGCGGAGCCCATATGCTGAAACGCGAAAGAGGTATAATTTATGAACCATCAAGAAATTTGAGGTTCTGCAAATTCTACCTTGTTCCCGGAGTCTGGTATCACGCTCACCATGTACCTCAGTGACCCGAGACTCGAGGTTATTGACTGCACAGGCCACTGCGACCCACCTACCATTGTGGAACAGCCGATGGCTAAGTCCCTGACGTGAGTTTATTTGACTGTCAGTTTCTTTTGTAAGTTTAGCTCTAGCATACCCTGAGGTAGGCCTAATACCAGACAGTTTCAAGATTTGCTGGAAAACCAATTTCTACATTTGTTTGTTTGTTTGTTTGTTTCTCCCTTGTCTACGAAGCGGGACTAAAGCTCTTCTACCTCCATGGCAGCGATATGAAATTCGGGATCAATAAAAGTCGAGTCGCTCACAAAAGGCACGTTTGTCCCAAGAGTTCTACGACAATAGGAATGTGTCAATTTAGCTCAGACCGGTGAACTGAGGGCCGGCACTAAATGTTGGTCATTTCTCGGTCTTCTGCTTTCTCGCCAACATGCAAAAATCTCTCTCTCTCTCTCTCTCTCTCTCTCTCTCTCTCTCTCTCTCTCTCTCTCTCTCTCTCTCTCTCTCTCTCTCTCTCTCTCTCTCTCTCTCTCTCTCTCTCTCTCTCTCTCTCTCTCTCTCTCTCTCTCTCTCTCTCTCTCTCTCTCTCTCTCTCTCTCTCTCTCTCTCTCTCCCCGAAAGATCAGTGGGCCTACACTCTTTCAGGCGGCGGATGAGGGATTGGTAATGAAGAGCACTGGGTAAATGGATGACCTTAATTTTCTTTCTTTCTTTCTTTCTTTCTTTCTTTCTTTCTTTCTTTCTTTCTTTCTTTCTTTCGTTCTCTCTTTCTCTTTCTTTTTTGAAAAGATTAGTCGGCCTACACTTTTTCAGGCAGAGGATGAGGGATTGGTAATGAAGAGCACTGGGTGAATGAATGACATTTATTGCAACTGCATCATTTCATACATATCCATGGTGTTTTGTTGATGGGTCTCAAACAAAAACCGTTCCAGCACAGTCTACATCATAAAGAGACCCCATCAAAAACCGTGCTGGCAGCACTAACAATACTTACAAACACATACAGATAAAGGTGATAATACGAATTGCATTTAAAATACATACAAACATATGTGTACCGAGTTGAAACAAAAGAACAGGATACCTTTCCATCACAACTTTCCTCTGATTTTTTTCAGTTTCTATTATATATTTTCCCAAATTATTTCCATGTCATCACATTTTATTAACTTAGTCAATTTATCTTCCGGAGTTTAATGTTCAAAGTCAACTAGAAATTCGGACACGTTATCAATTGGTTGTTTCCTGGCTTCACCGAACTTTTGACAAATTAAGATTTAATGAAATACGTGTTCTAATTCAGAACGCAAGTCACATATTCTGTCATTTACTGGCTCTCTACCTGATCTTTTATGTCGCCCTTTTTCAATATTTAAATTATATGCACTGATTCTTATTCGGGTCAAGTTTCTTCTTTCATCTATATTCTGCAATACCAGTAAGAGATTTTCCATTTAAAACTTTGATTAAAATTTGGAATTTGTTCTTAATTTTATCTGGAAAAGATTGTCTAGAGAAGTCAGTGTGCTATTGAATAAGAAATTTCTCCTGCAATAACATTTTTTAGTAATGTTTGCCGAAAAATCCCCAGATTCATCGCCGATATTTTTTTCAAATATCTTCGGAGTTACATTTATAGGCATCATACAACGATTTCTCATGATTAGAGCTTATAATTCGATACCAGTTGTTACATATAGTCTTCAGTATTTTCAGACAATATGGAAAAGCTCAAAGCTCTCAAAACCATAATATTGCATACTTTAGAGTTCACTCCTAGAGTATATTTCAAAAAATATAAATAGAACTTTTCTACTTCAGCCTTGGAATAACCTGATATATTGTCTTGACTGATGCAATTTACAGGAGATAGTACATATGCACCCCATATTTCGCAACCGTAAAGAAATATAGGGGCAAACAGTGTAACAAATAAATCCAAATACAAACAAATGTCAATTTTGTCACCAGACTGGGTATTTCTAAGCGTCCAAGAGCCTTTTTACCTTTTTCAGATAAATGTTTTAGGGCTCCGGCAAAAGTTCCATTACATGGCATTTCAATGCCGAGGTAGGTTCATATTTTAGTTATTCCTAGTTCCTACTTACAAACAAAGAAGCGTTGCCTACATTTTTAATTTTTACTAGATCTAATAAATATAACTACTTTGGTCTGTTCTACATTGATATTCAAATTCCAGTTTTTATAATATCCGTGTAATTTATCCAAATAACATTGTAAGCCGATGTTCCATTTTCCGAAATTAGCATCAGGTGTAATCCCTTAAGATGTCTGCCTGTCCGCCATCCTTGGGCATCATAAAAGAAATAAAATTAAAAAGTGACATCATGCTGTCTACACCAAAAATTTATCATCTCCATTTTACTTTATCACTTTATAAATACAAAGTAAATTGCACTTAGGTTTTCACATTATAGAAAGCGTAGCACACGACGCCTAGAGTTTACATTCATACTTTTACACAAAGTCATTAACGTTTCTATTATAGTTTTAAAGAATTGGAATAATGAAAATGGCCATAATAGGATCATATATATAACGTTAGGCCTTTAGCGTAACAATTTACTTTTTTTTCAATCCAAAAACTTCGTGTGTCGTATTTAAATGTTCACAATTTTAAACTAGTTGCGTTTAACACTATTTCCTCAAACAAAACTTGCCCAGTGGCAATTTCTATAGGCAAATATGACTTTAACCCTATCCTTTACAGATTGATGTTTATTACAATGTCAGGAGGTCCCAGTACGTTGGTACGGAAAATAAAGTGCACCAGTTCGCCAGCACGAAAATTAAAACCCGAGCCTCTCCCCTTAAATCTCATCAAAGAAAGATTGGGGGAGAAGCTTAAGAAAAAACTATAGAAGAAAATTTGCTTCACAGCAAATCTGTCTGGGTGGCTCCAAAATGAGAACAATGGTACACTTTGCCATTGCTCAACATAATCTAAATTTTGTGTATTAGCCTAATTTTTATAAAGTAAAATTTTACAACTTTGGTTCTTGGTTCAGTGGATGTGGCATATGGAACTAGTACGTATAATAGTTTTGAAGCTTTTCAAGATTTACATTTTGCATGTTTATCAAATTTACATAATTTAAAATCCTACAACTCTGGTTCCTGGTTCATTGGATGCGGTTTTGCCACAAACCTACAAATTAAAGTTGAAATGGCATGTCGACGTGTAATAGTTTTGGAGATATTCAACTTTGAAATTTTTCGAAGCCCCGTTTTAGCATAATTTGAAATTCTACAACTTGCACTGTCCATTATATTGGCAGGTATCACAAACCTATATATGCACATTCAAAATTTGAGTATATGCAATATTTTGGAGTATATGGAGCTTTTGAAATTTTAAATGCCCCTAAATTTGTATACTTTTAAACATCATGACTATTTCAATGAGATGCACAATTTCACAGGTTAGGTCAGTGACCATAGCAAGTTTAGTGGTTTTCGAAAAAAAAAAGTGCTTTGTGCACAAAATTGGTAAAACATTACAATCCCGTATACAGAATTCAACAAGCTCGTTGGATTTTGTAAAATACTCAGTTTTGTGATTTTGGTTCCAGTTTCGTCCACAACATGGTACGAGTAGTTTTATTTCGTGGTGGGACTTTCTAATTTGCGCTTCCAATTTTGTGAATCCTTTTGTGATTCCGTCTACGAAAACGATAAGTATTACGATTACGTGCACAAAATCGATGATGTTACACTGGGCACCCCATACGCATGTACACACACACACACACACACACACACACACACACACACACACACATACAAACAAAACAAATATAAGAGGAAGTCACCTGTAACATTAGCAGGCAAATGAAAACTTGTTCTTTGTACTTCAATTCTAAAACCTCTCTATTTTAAAGATAATAAATGCAAAATGTCTGAGAGCTAATAATTAATAAGAACGTAGGGATGGCTTAGAACCATATCACACTGCCATCAGCATTTTCCCTAGAGAGCAGACAAGTCAACAAAATGCAGCGTTAATACTGTAAGTGACGCAAGCCACGTCAAACTGAAATCGTTGTGAAAAAGGCTTATTTCACCATGGTAGTTGGTGACCGCAACTCCAAAAAATATATGTCATCAATATACAGTGCAGGCAAAGAAATGTTGTAAGGCGCCGAAATTATACCCTTGCATAAGTTCCGACCACTGACAATACTTCTTTCACCACACCAGGCGTGACACATCGAAGTACGTATATTGTAAGCATATGCAACTCGGCGAAAGAGCCCTTGACACCTATATATTGTAGTGAACTGCAGTTGTTCTGAGGCAAACTGAAAGTATTGTTACCACTTAAAAGCCCTCTACAGGGTCGTCAAATCCCTGGATTAAGGATGTTAAGCAAAAGGTAGGTTTACATTTGTAAATTTGTAAACACCTAAGTAACAATGTTTGCTGAAGACTAGGAAGAATGCACATGGGAAGTCAATTCAACACGTCAACAGATAACAGCTGTATTACCTACACAAAGCTGGGAACTACGAAGGGAACTACAGTTGTAACCAATCGAAACACATACATGCATACATACATACATACATACATACATACATACATACATACATACATACATACATACATCTGAAAAATCAAGGAAGTAAATAAACAAATTAAAAAAAATGAATAGAGATTCACCCTGTATGGTAGCAAACAACTATGATGTTTTATTTATATAAACATATCACACAATATGCCACTTAGCTCACTCTTTTGTTGAAGAAAATATTGTTTGAAAATAATAATCTTATACGGATATTTTATATGTCAGCAAGGTTCAGTGCTGGGTCCCTTACTCTTCTTAATGTATATTAATGACATAGCAAACACTGTTAATTCACATATCAGACTATTTGCCGATGATGTTACATTATTTCTTGAGGTTGATGACCCCGGCACAACAGCAGGTGATCTTAATGAAGATTTACAAAAAATTAGTGACTGGGCGGAAAAATGGCTCGTAACTTTTAATCCCAGCAAAACAAAACATGTGTTAATTTCTCGGAAAAGGATACAAAGAGATCACCCTTCCCTTTATTTCACAGATCAAGTAATTACAGATGTTAATGAACACAAGCATTTGGGTTTAATCGTACAAAATGACTTAACTTGGTTTTCTCATATTGAATCCCTCGTCGAAAAGAGTTCAAAACTGGTAAATATCATTCGTCGTCTACAATCATGTCTAGACAGGTCCACCCTTGAAACTATATATGTGTCCTTTATCCGACCTTTGATGGAATATGGCCATGTAGTCTAGGCTAACTGTACACAAGCTGAACAAACTATGCTTGAATGGGTTCAACTGGCTGCAGCCAGGGTAGTGACTGGGGCAATGAGAGGGACACCAAACAACAGACTTTACATGGAGACAGGATGGGAACCATTGGACAAACGTAGAGAAAAAAGAAAATGAATATTGATGTACAAAATTAAGAATAACGAAGTGCCTTTATATTTACAAAATGCCATTCCTGATCAAAGGAACACTAGAAATTATAACACAAGGTCAAGTCACGATATGATACATGCTAGAGTCCGAACAAGTATATACAGTGAATCCTTCTTTCCTTCTACAATCCGTCTGTGGAACGAGTTACCTTCAAATATTAGACATTCCGAGCATATTACAATATTCAAAAAATATTTGGACAAGCGTTACAAAATTCCACCCAAAAATCCACTTTTCCACTTGGGGAATCGATATACATCCATCTTACATGCCAGACTACGTATGGGATGCAGTCAGTTGAACGATCACTTATTCAAATTAGGGATTAAAGATTCAAAATCTTGCTCATGCGGGGCACCGAATGAAGATACATATGATTTTTTCTTTAACTGCCCGAAGAACAACTCTATTAGAATTGATTTACACGAAAATGTCATTAGAGTAGCATCCTTCACTCTCAAAACAGTACTTTATGGTTCAGATGAATGCTCCTACTTTGAAAACTCTAAAATATTTTTGGCCGTCCATAGTTTGATAGAGAAATCAAAAAGATTCAATCCCCCGTAGAGTGTATCTTCATTCTTTCAAATATTGTAATGATAGGAGGCCAGTTCATCTATATCAGTATACTATCCTTTTGTATGCATCCTGTCCTGTCTCTCTCTTGCACTCCGTCGGCATTGAGCCCTCTATACAAGATGCGATGTTTCGTCTCCCTTACCTCTGTGTGTGTTGTCTAGTCCGTGTCTGTCCTGTATATGTTCTGTCTTGTCAGTATCCCTCACCACCTCTTTTACAAATGTCTTACTGTCATTTACATTAATCCTTTATTTTATTTTTTGTTATTGCGAGAAGAGTTCATATAGGGCATAGCCCTTTTCTCTAATCGTTTAATAAAATATGCTTAAACCAAACCATATGTCAGCATCTCCATTTCATTCGAATGCCAGGCTACTGGAATAGGATATCTTTTCTACTTAATAACGTAATTGGTCTTCTTTCTTATCTTGGTTTGTGCCTCTTTCTTTGTGTTGCCATAAAACATTCTGCAGATCTCTTCTCACTTTTTTCATCTTTCAAGGCACTTTTGACTAGTCCCACGGTCTTAGCAACCAACGTTTCTAGATTAATGACAAGCTTGTTGGGTTTAGAATACCCATCCATGAAGCAGCAGGGGAGGAATTGCGGAACATTCCCTCGGAAATGTATACTGAACCCCAATGAAAAGTATCCACATGCCAATTTTGAAGTATTTTATTGTTTATACTTGAAACATTTCATACCTAGACGTGCTTAGAACTTAACAAAGCATTCACTTTTCTGGCGTAAAAATAATGTCACGCTCTACCGACATTAACGTCACTTACAGGCAAAAAATGTCATTAACTGCCCTAATTGAAAGTCACACAAATTTTTCTGTTCAATATGGGATGTGGCCACCTCGAGCATCAACACATGCTATACATCTGCGGCGCATACTGCTGACCAGGGTTTGAATTCTGTGTTGGGGAACATTATTCCATTCTTCCTGCAGAGCTCGGATCAGCTGGTTTCGGGTAGTAGGCCTAGGTGTCCTCCGTTGAATACCTTGGCCTAACTGATCCCACAAATGTTCAATAGGGCTCAGATCGGGTGAGAACGCTGGCCATTCCATGACATTGATGTTGTTCTCATTGAGAAAGTTCATTATTAATCTTGCAGAGTGTGCACGTGCATTGTCCTGCTGAAAGATCGCCAGATCTTGATGCTGCTCCATAAATGGGACCATGTGCGGCTCCAGCACCTCATCAATGTACCGCCTAGCATTGAGGATCCCTTGAATGACCACTAGGGGTGTCCGGTAGCGGTTGCTGATGCCTGCCCACACCATGACAGAGGGTCCACCCCATCGATCTGCCTGACGGACACAGGCATCTGCATATCTCTCCCCAGTCCGGCGCCACACACGTTCTCTGCCATCTGCTCTGCTGACACAAAAACGGGACTCGTCAGTAAAAAGGACGGTATTCCACTGCTGGCGAGTCCACCTGGAGTGTGCTCTACACCACTGCAGTCGTCTTTCTTTTCTGGGTTGGGTCGCCTCTCCACAGTAGAACTACTGACAGGACGGTGATTCACCCCTTGAGTCTCACGGGCTGTTTGGGCTGCTGTACGGAAACGGTCTCGCAGGTGCATCAGCCGGATGTGACGGTCTTGGCCAGGTGTTGTCACTCTTTCTCGGCCAGGCCTAGGCCGATCATATACGGATCCAGTTTCTTGTTGCCGTTCAATTAGTCGTTGGATGGTGCGCCGAGTACACCCCATTCTTTGTGCGATTTGAGTGATTGGGACTCCACCCTCTGCAAGCCCCAAAGCATGGTGTCTTTGACCTTGGCTCAGACGCGGCATGATCGCCTCAACACACCTGAGACCACTGGCTTTTTTCTTGGCTGAACATCCCTTTTTAAAGCCACTGAAAACATCAGGTCATTTTAGCCATCCAATAGGAGTGGTGGTCAGAAGCCATATTCGGTGCACAAAAGTCACATGCATTATGTAACAACCCAGCAAAAGTTAAAAAGTTGTCCTGAATGACCCTGATGTAGGCTCCAAACCATGCATATATGCACACACAGTACTTAGTAACTTACAAAATTAATGTGTTAATTTTTTTATGTGGATACTTTTCATTGGGGTTCAGTATAATTGAAACGAAAGCTTACACATTTGGACTAATCCTACATTTTTTCATGATCTGTGCGTCATTGTGTTATGCGTTTCAGATATGACACAACTGATCACTATTGAACTGTTAGGGTTATAGGTCTTGATCCCCAAGAAATGCATGCCGACGTGTTCTTGGTTCTGTTCAAAATAACCTGGATCCACAAAGTTGAGTTTAATGCTGTTATCATTTCTTCCAGTATGTGTCTCGAAACAGAACATTCTGTATCCCTTACATAGATAGGACTGTTCAGCTAGACTGCATAACACCACAATCTGCTTCGAAGTAGTACGAACTTGTTGTCCAAGTGAAACTTCATGAAAGCATGGACCCAAGTTCCTTAAAACTTGATACCCCGGTAATTGTATTGTAAGCCCAATAGAATTGTTTCCCAGAAATACCTATTTGCACTTTTCAATGGGCAGAAAACAAACAAGTCACCATTGATGTCTGCTTATGCTTTGTGGCATAGCTCACGTATGACCAATTATAGAAAAAGCCGCCGGTACTTTCGGAAATATATCTACTAGCGGCACAGCTTTCTCCACTAAGCTCCACCTGTAACTCAGCGGGGTTCTTGGCTACTGTGCCCAGTGTTTCTACTTAATTCATAGCCTGGGGGCGACACCAGTGTCTGATACAATATCTCTTTTCTGGGGCCCATCGTCGTCAATAACTGGTAAGGTCAAGGTGTTGTATTTACGTCTTTAGTTAATGCTCACACTGGAAAAGTCCCATTTTTTATACTACATTACATTCATTCGACAAATCAACCTCCCTTTAACACTCATCACACATGTATTTTGGATACTACTTCTTCAAAATATCCAATCAGGACTAGCCCACAGTCCCAACTCTTTACTCTACACAAGCTAAGCTGTCCCTGTCTAACATGCTATTATTTCTGTAAGGCTTAAGCAACTTGAATGTTTGATCATACATGTTTAAAATGGGTTTTTTACACAAAATTAGTTCTTTTTTACCACTGAACCCCATTTAACTGTATATTTTGTATGCGTGGATACAATATCTAAACGCTTTAACAGAAAAGTGATTACAAAGCATCGTGTGATCTGGTCCTGAGATCGAACCAAATATGGCATTTTGTCAAGCGAACGCGATACTAGATACATAGAAATTTTATACACTTCAGCAAACATGATTTAAGAAACTAACATGGTAAAATTCATTTGAGTAACGGAAGTGACTGACGGTATTTTCATGGTACTTTATGGTACAGTGGATTGGCTATATAGCACTCAACTTGAACTGTACATGCATCTTCAGACCAAAGGACATAGTGCGACAGAAAGGGTTATAAAGTTGTGAATACAACATTTATTGTAAATAATCATCTGTTGTATTGCTTTTACGTTGATTGCATGTTAGTATTGAACATTTTTTATGAAAAATGTGGGTAATACCTACCATAATAACTTTACCAAGATAATATCGGATATGGCCGTTGAAATGCCATGGGAAGCAATTGACGCATGCTTTATTAGTAAAAGGGGAGTGTTAACAATTAAATACCCACTATTTCGAGGACGTTGTCGTAAGGAATGCCGCAGTGGTTCTGTGCAAATACCGATTTTCACGTTCATGATTTAACATTTATGACCTACCGCGGTTTTCGGGTCGATTCCTAGGGACCTGATTTTTCAATACACCACTTAGTATTCTTTATATTGCGATACCCAATGATAGAAAGCTATTCATAATCATTGTAATTCTTGGAAAAGTAAACCATTCAGACAAGCTTTTCTTCTGCTGCTTTGCCGGGGATCTAAGTAAAAACAGCCTTGAAGCACCTGACCCAAAACATGGGACAATAGGAGATGACCGACAGCAGCGTACCGGAAGGAAAGGCGACTCTTTTCTGAGCTACAATATACTTACAGTTATCTGTATGTGATTTAGTAGCACCTAATCCTGAGCCCAGTTTCAGAGATAGTTAACATCTTGTACGGAAAAAAGGCCCCCATATATTTGCATTTGATACTTTGCTTGTACCAAACATGAAACCAATTCAATGAATGTCTAGGCACATAAAACTAAAGACAAAGACTGGCACGAAAATGGAATGTTGGTATTGTCTACTTATGCGCTAAATTTGGAAAACAAACTACCAAATCCTGCATGCACATGCCCACAACATTATATAGCTGATTAATAGTCTTGCGAAGAAAAAGTTTGTCTGTGTGAGGAAGTGTATTGAACATGTCCATTTCTAATAGACATGCACAAACGTGCTCTCAGTGTTCACGATATTGTGATAAAAAGTTTAAAAGGGTATAATGACAGGAAATATTTTTGTACCTAAATGATGGTGCCACAGCACAAAAATATCAGTTAACACTGCAATTGTAACAACATTGCACTTATGAATATATACATTTATTGAAGATACAGTATTGTGCATCGCTATACACAATACAACTAATGTATGTTCCTCAAATGCAAATGTAGCCAGTAATCAACAGTAATTGTCACTGTTCGCAGAAAACACATCAGAATGTTTTATTTCTTTCGTGCAGACATGACTAGGTTTGACTATCAAATTAAATCTCATCTCATTGATTATGATGACAGTGCCGCCGGCTTTCCGTTTCACAGGGCTGAAATTGTGGTGCTTATGTGTTGTATTGTGCATCCCATTTTCAGCAAAGCAACACCATACATGTCTCATCATGAAACATATATTGTTACATCCTTATAGCCAAATTATTACCTAATTTACCTAGTATAAAGGCAAAGTAAGTTTGCTTATACCGATGAGGCACATTGCTATTCAGATGCACGGACGGATCAACTCGAATCAACAGCGGAGACAGGACCCGGTAATGCAATGCACCGAATTATATTCAATTTCTTTGTGTTAGTCTACTCAATTATAACTGTAAACTATTAGGTGGCTGATTAACCTTTTTCCCCTTAAACCAGCCGAAACCGACTGTTTGTGGAAATGTCGTCTGCTTCAGTGTTTTCAAGTAATTTCAACAGTGATGAAAAACAATTTTGACTGAGAATTGTACATGAGCATTATCAAGGTCACATGCCCCAGGTCAACAACTTTCCTTGGCGTGTGTTGGGCACTTAGTGCAACTCATGCCAAGGAAAGTTGTAGACTCAAGCGTCGATTCAAGAGGGAAAGGGTTAAGACCTGGGTTTCTTTTTCTCTTTCTTTTCCTTCTCTTTTCCCTCCTGCTCCTCTTCCTCCTCTCTGTGGTGTGGCTTAGTCACTTCACAAAACGATGAGATTTGTAAAAAAGGTTTCATCTCTGAATAAGAGAATTAACTAAATCTTTTATTCACACAGTATGTTATGGTTAACAGTGGTCGGTATGAAATAACGGTCATTAAACCCGAAGTTTGGCATTTCGCAAACAGTGGGTTATGTAATTCTGTTAAAATTCAAGGGTTTTCATAAGCCAATTATTCCACACATGCTTTTCTCTGATAAATAGAATTGACCAATTTATAATGCTTCCTGCTTCTTAAGTTTTTCATATTGGAGCGTCACAATAAATGTAACTGACGATGAAGGGAAAGGTATCAGGAACCTGATGCAACCTTCAGATACATCGAAGAGATATCTCAAGATCTTTCACAACATACCTGGACCAGATTATGGAGGGAAGCGATAATAGCCGTTGCTTTGGTAGCCTCAGACATTGCTGCGCCCACAATCATCAGCTTTTTGGGATGCCTGTTGAGTTGCCTGTGCAGAAGCTTGCTTGCCACATATGCACTGGCCTGAAAATAGTCGTCGACAATTAACTAGAGATATGGTTGTATGGCTAATAATAAAGAAATTTGCATACCAACTATATTCGAGTCTCCTGTAAAGCATATGTCACATTATGTACATCATAATTGTGCTTAATCTGCTGAAAGGTAAATGACCGGCTTCAATAATTTATAAAGGTTAAACATGTTTCTGGATGGAGCTATTAAGACAACATAACGCACGGGTTTTTCCTGTTTTCTTTTTTATTTCTTTTTTCTTCTTTTTTTCTGCTTTTTCGTTTGGTTTGTTTTCGGTTTTTTTGTGGTTTTTGGTAGGTGTTTTTTTAAATTTTGGGGGTTTTTTTTTTTGGGGGGGGGGTGTTTCTTGCCGATTGAAGTTCCAGAGTACCTTTATCTTTTTAAATGTGGAAGTTCATTACATCGTTTAAAATAGTTTACAGCACTCGGAACATTTTATGAATGTTTCATATTGGAACATAAATATGTTCAGGAAAAGATCTAAGTATATGTTTCGTGTGTAATATGTAAATATATATTTTATATTCATTCAAATATTTTGAAGAGGATTAATTTAAATAAACGTTTGATAAAAATTTCCGCAACTCAAAAAACTCCACAGTGGCACTTTATGACTGAAATGTAATACAAATTTTCTACATGACTTATGTGTATCACGTTCTTTCCATCTGACCTGTATTTATGTGCAGCTTTGAAGCAGATTTGTATGTATGTATGTATGTATGTATGTATGTATGTATGTATGCACATACATGCATCTATGTGTGTGTGTGTAATATTGTTCTGTGTAATTTTGTTGCGCAAAACAACAGAACAACGTTGAAAACAAGAAAATTAAACAGCTTTAAAAGGAATTAAAATCTCCTGTGCATTTATGTACCACACAAATTTGTTGAACGCCTGCATACACTGGTGATGTGAGGGGCTTAAATATTTGTAAGAAGCATCTGGTCCCTCAGAGATACCCCTGCCTATGGGTTCAAATGTCAAATCATGCATATGGTCGCTCATATCAACGTCAGACACGGGGAATATAGTATAGGGACCTCATGAATGCCATCTTAAAACGCATGTCGCTTAAAGCAGGAACCATTGCCTATACACACACAGACTAGCATGTGGGCGGTCGTAGATCATCACAAGGCTACACCTGTAGCATTGTATTTGTAGACACACAGATGTTTTTCATAGGAAGTCTACATGATAATACAACAGAGTAGTTATAACCTTCAGCAAAAGTGACCAACTTAATGTTAATCATTTCAACATACAACTCACAAATGTAGCCCTTTAATGTTGTTTGTAATGAGCTCTCTCTCTTTCTCTC
>OZ026622.1:75919725-75969225 GCA_964020975.1 Hermodice carunculata | reverse complement strand
TCTCTCTCTTTCTCTCTCTCTCTCTCTCTCGCTCTCTCTCTCTCTCTCTCTCTCTCTCTCTCTCTCTCTCTCTCTCTCTCTCTCTCTCTCTCTCTCTCTCTCTCGTAACGGGCGTAACCATAAAACAGTATTTGAAGAAAAATAGTGAACAAGTGTGAACATATTTTGGACAGGGATAAGTTAACCTGGGGGTTAAAGTGACTTGTATAATTAATTGGAACATGACCTTTTCCTTAACTTAGACTAACGTCAATGGATGTCCAGAGATATACGTCAGATGATGAGACCAAAGTGGGTAGGTTCCCACAGTTGCTTAGGAACAAGCAAATTAATATTCTTAAGCTTCAAGCTAGAGTATTAGAGAACATTTTATTAACCAAACAATTAAACTGAACAATTAAAAAATTTGACATTGTGGATCCCGTTATGTATGCTTGCAGGTGGCTTCAAATTTGGAAAGAATTTCTGTAAGAGCTTGCTTAAAGATCTCAGCGGGTTACCTCTAGTAATTATCCACAGTAAATAATATTTTCATACATGGTGTGGCTGTAAATGCGTTTTTAGATCAGCTTTAAATAATGAAGCCTCATTGATGGTTAAGAGTAAAAACTGACCAAGATGACAGAATACAATAAATAAATATCGATGCGTATAGCCCAGAAATATGATATGGTTTTCAGGGCCAATGGCGTGACAGATCATTCAGTGACTTGGGCCAAACCCATTCCATGAAGTTAAGAGTAGAAATTATCCGAAACATGGAGAATTAATCATCATCATCATCATCATCATCATCATCATCATCATCATCATCATCATCATCATCATCATCATCATCATCATCATCATCATCATCATCATCATCATCATCATCATCACCACCACCACCACCACCACCACCATCATCATCATCATCATCATCATCATCATCTTTTATTCATTATTATTATTATTATTATTATTATTATTATTATTATTATTATTATTATTATTATTATTATTATTATTACAGTTATACAGATTGTATTTCTAGACACAATGAAAAGCGTTCGACAGGTTACACTATATCAAACTCTTTAATTTGTTGTTAGATAGGGGTATGTATGAATTTCGCTGCCCTTTGTTGTGTTTGTTGTTGTTGTTGTCTGTGTACCTGTTGGGTACGAATAAAGAAATACAAATTCGTCGTCAATGTTGGCGAAGGACACCAGATAAAGCTACGAGTAGCTCAGTTTTCCAATAAAAATGGGCAAATTCTGCCGGTTGAATAGATGAAACCATGTCATCGGCTCTTGATGCTCATATCTTACATATAGGTCTTGCGTTGTTCACAATTTCATAACCAGTGCTAGTTCCAATTGTTCCAGCATATAAATACAACATGTCGTTCACCCGTAGACTGACTGCCTGATGCTGTTGCCCACTTTGCATTGATAGTTCACTCTCGACGACGTGCTTTGTCAGAACTCAGACCTCATTTTATTTCACATAAAATAGAATGTAATTACACCAGACATGAACATTTACAAAAATTCTATGCAGAATGTATAAGGCAATTGTAAATAATATGTAAGGATTAGTCAGGATAACCTTTGTTAGAGACATAAAGCATCTGTTATTACTGGGGCTACCTAGATAATGATCTTTCTATGGAAAAAGACACAAAGTGGTAGCGTTGAAAGGAACGTTATGAAGAAAAATGATGCTATGTAAAGATTCGTATCAGGAGTGATTAATTATACATACATAACAATTTACAATGCTGCATATCTCTGAATATTGGTTGATCATATAAAGCTTGGTGTACTTTTAAAACGCGGATGATGAGTAGGTATTAAGGTTGTCCGCAACACTTGAAAGTTTCCTTTTGCGGAGTGATGGAATGAAATATCGGACTCATTTACGAGCCATTTTTCTTTTTGGAGCAGGACGTGGTGGTTCATGTCTAAATCTGGTTTGGTAAGGATTATTCATTCGTGAAATTGAAAACATGTCAGTAAAGTATTTTTGTAGTTAGATTGGGTGTATTTCAAACAAAATTTAAAATCTTTCAGTTTTAAGAGGTCCTAGAACTTCAAGAGACTTAGAGTTTTTAAAAGTAAATCGGTATGCGAGTTATATTTTGTATGGCTTATTAGGCGAACAACTGACCTTTTAAAAAATTGGTAACTCGGTCGCAAGAGTAGCTCCAAGCCAGAAAAGAATGATTTAGGTGTGGTAAAAGCACTGAGTTCTACATGAGTGGAAGAGTATTATTTGGTAATTATTTATGAAGCCTTTCAGAGGTTCCTACTAATTTTGAAAGTTTCGTGCCTATTTTTTTCAATATGCCGCTGTCAATTTAATGTTTTATGTATCACGAGCCTAAACGCTTGTAATAATTGTGAGATATGTACTATTTTAAGGTTTCTAGACATTTCAAATTGAAATGCTCCAACGTATTTTATTCACACCTCAAAAAAAACCTTTTAAAATCAAGTGTCATTCGCTTATTAGAACAAGTGTCATTTCTCACCCACTTTTCTATGAGGCATAGAAAAAATTTCAGAGACCTGTTCGCAAGCCAATAAATATGTTTCTGTCAAATGTTATGTAAGGCATATAGATATCAAAGATACACATTACATTAAATGTGTCCTTTTCTGTCCTGCTTTATTGCATCACTCATTTGTTACATTTATCATTGATCTAAAATATCCCGATACAGGACATGTACTCTTTGTAACAGCGATTTATCGAAATAAAGTTGCATGTAAATGTGTCAGACCAGGTACAGGGTAGGCATGTTTTATATGATATATATATAGTCATGGACATACAGAATAATGAGTTACACTCGTCATTTTAGAAGCAAAAACTAGCAGCAGGAACCTGACCTTTAAACGGTAATTTGGGTAGTGGATAAGCTCAACAATTCCCATGAAAACGTTGGCCTGTCAAAACAGGTCCGTCGCTTATAATCTGAAATTGTGTGCTTGTATGTATGTATGTATGTATGTATGTATGTATGTATGTATGTATGTGTGTATATGTGTATGTATGTATGTATGTATGCATATATGTATGTATGTGTGTATATGTATGTTTGCATTAATGCATGTGTGTATGTGTATGTGTGTATATAATGTGTGTATGTATGTATGTATGTATGTATGTATGAATGAATGAATGTATACAACAAAGCGAACACTTAAGTATGCAATTTCTTCATTCGTATGGTACGAATGGATCTTACCTTGGTGTCTTCTACGGCAAGATGTAAGCAGTAGCCTGGGAGTATATTTTGTCTAGTGTTAATATGTTTCATGGCAAGCATACTAGAAGCATATATACTCCGACCTCCTGTCCATTTCCCTGTAAGCGGAATTAGGCCCACAATATGCAAATCGTTATATTTTCCACTTTTGACGCAATCATTTGTGCTGTTGCCAGTGCCAGCAATAGTTGGTATAAGCATAAGTAAGATAATCAGTGGTGCGTGTGATGCTAGCAGGCATGTTAAATTCACCAGGTGAGCGTTCAAACTACGAAACATGATAAGATTTTTCTCCCAAACTTGAAGTCTGCCTCACTTAAAGTCATGGGAATCCCAACATAAAAAGTCTATCTGAACCAATAAAAATAAGATATGTTTACATTGCGCATGCTTAAAGCCACTTTGTATTAGCCTCAACGTAAAATGTCACAAAGATACAGGTTCACAATGTTGTGTACTCCAATCTGTAAGCAGCAGACCAACCCTTACTGGTTTCACAGGAATGAACGCCCATATGTTGATCAAGACACGTTTCATGCAGTGATGGTGTTCTTGTCATCAACGGGCGTGCTATATTGAAAGCAATGCTTTATATCTGATGCATAGACTTTCAGTAACCAATCCAAACATGTTTGTAGTGTGGTGTGTGCACTTAAAGTATATATCAATTCACCGCCCAACCTCCACTGTAGAGCTATAAATAAACAGATGGCATTTTGAGATGAGCCACATAATAGATCTGTAATAATGCAGCACAGCAAGAACACCACCTTCAATGAATGGTATTTGCAATACCAACTAGGAATAAAAAGTACATAATCATGTTCGCCCAGTGCTAGTCCTGCCATGCCCGTAAATTCTTATTTAGTAACTGTTCAGTTGAGGTATTGTTTAGTTACAAGGCATAGTACTGACAAAATGTCGTTTGGTAGCATCCATCCCTTACGCTCAGGCTATTAACATATCCCCAATACTTGTATTATCCTGCCCAATTGCTTGTTTGCTGGCTGTACTCTATTGTGCATGCGTCTATTCATACAGGCAAACATTATTTATTCTATATCTCCGCAACATCATATTGTATAAATACGTAGTTTATTTGAATGAATACTTGGTTAAGGAGAAGCGTCGGATTCAGTACTATTTTTAGGGTGTTTGTAAAGATTCTATCACAAAACAATTAATAAGCATAAAAACTGCCATTAACTATACATTTTTAGCAAGCTAGCAAACCACTGATTTTTCTGCCACTGTCCTGTGTGTGTTGCCCTATGTTTATACAGCAATCGCACCAAGTGCCATCCTGTTTTTCAAAGAACCTTGACAAAAATTGGATTCAACTTACTTGTTTTCTCCCCTTGCTCCTGCTAACAGCTGGTGCCGTCTTTACTATTGCTGGGCCTGCGCAAAACGTATGTGATATCTTTCTTTGTCACTTTAATGCTAGACACCGCTCAAAATGAAATTCATTCATTCTGATTTATCACCTGAATTTGCCAAACTTTCTATCGGTCAAACTTTTCTGTCTTCAAACTCTACTAGGAATGATCCTATTCTGTCCGTTTTTTCACAAAATTGTACTATAACCCCTTCCAAACGCATCGGTGGTGACGTTGCCCTTTTCATTACTTGGTCATTTCTAGTAAATCGGCGGAAAGAGCTTGAAATTCCCGTGGTATACTCTCAGCCGGCTATGCAACTTCTATCAAGGGTAACTGAAAACTGCTTAGCCGGATTATGATCACAAACTCTGCACCTCGTTAAATAACTCAGACCTGCAAAAGAAAAGCAGGTGGCGCACAGATAAATATGTATTTTTAAATCACAACCATATGACTTCCATCCTTTCCTATTAGTGGACAATAATCATATCACTGATAACTTGTCTGAAGCTCAAATTTTCAAATTAGTTTTCTTGTACAGTGCACATTTGATTCTTCTCCTGCTTCTCTGCCTGAATAAACCATACACCCGCCTAATACTATCAGCTCAATATCGATCTCACATGAGTAAGCTTGGATATTGTGCATAATTTGGAGGTACCAAAGGCTAGCAAGCCTAATGGTGTCCATATAAAGCTTCCAATTGAAGGTGCACTTGTGATTTGCTAATCTCATCTTGAACTTTTTAATAATTTCCTAAGTAGTGATATATTCTTCCTCGAAATGGAAACAAGGTAAATTTACTCCTAAAAACAAAAAAGACCAGAAAAATCATTCAAATTATTATGGACTTGTTTCATTGCTAAGTTGTGTGGGAAAGGTCTTTTATTTTTATTTTTTTAAACATGTTTTTAAGTTTTTTTTTAGATGATTTGATTATTCGGCCAGTCAGTTTGGTTTTACGCCTGGTGAGTCTACTATTAAGTACTTTTAGAACTGCATGCATTGGTTATACATTCATGTACTAAATAATTAAGAAGATAGTTCCAAATTATTTACAGTCTATTATTCCAATTATTCTCAACCTAGACGTTTCAAATTATAATACTCATCAAAAAATTTTGTTGCATCATATTTGCGCGCCAACAGATTTTCCCCTCTTCTTCTTCAGACCGAACTGCCCTTGCATATTCGTAAATCAATCTCAATATTCAAACTACTTAATTATTACTGCCATCTTGGTACTTGTCCAGAATAGTCTAATTTTGCGCAATCGCACTCACGTCCTCGCTTAGGCAGCAATCAGCTGAACTCTTTTTTTTTTTCAAAATGGGAATTAAACTTATTGTCGCTGCAAATGTCGTGCAAATAATGAGAACACATGGCATTTGTTTTTCTCGTGCCCCTTGTTTACAGTTGTGCGACCAAATTTACATACTATTATCTAACAATTTGCTCCTTTTTCATTGAAAACTATACTTAATGGTTTGTTTAGTTGCACACGCCTAGAGAATACCCATTTTTTTCACAGTACCAAACAATATATTAATGTCTTCCTCCAGGTTCTCAGAGACAGGTATTGGCTGAAATAATGTCTGTATGGTCGCGTCCTTTCATTTATACACACACACACACACATACACACATACACACACACAGAGACACACACATATATATATATATTTATATATATATATATATGTATATATATATATATATATATATATATATATATATATATATATATATATATATATATATATATATATTTTAAGCAAGCATCTGTGCAAATAATTACCCAGTTTTGACGAAGCAGTATGCCCCCACTTTATGTTGTGTGTCCAGTTGGCTTTCTAATGCCGTCCTGGTTGTGGTGAGGCAGCCGGGCAACTGGCCTAACCTTACGGGTCATGCAGCAATTGCGCGTCTGTTGATGTGTTGTAGATGCATAGTCTGCTCTTTTACAGGATGATAAAGGGCAAAGCTCTTTTTCTAGTTGTAAAATGTTTCTGTAATCTCATCTGTATATTGTTGCCAATTTTTAGAAACAAAAGAAAAAATTCAAGGAACAATTCAGAAGTGTAGTCACTTTCTGCATGTGCTGATGCAACTGGATTCTGGAAAAAAGGACAATAATTGTTTCTATGTTCAAGGAAAATTCTACATATACATGTTAATACTGCCTTCATTGCCTCTTAATCAAGGCAAAATGAAATGTTGAAAGGTTGTCTTTATCACCGGATTTTCTTACTCAAAGCGTCACAACACTTATTGAAAGTTAAGGTTGGGCAAAATTTGCTGATAGCTAATAGTTGCGTATCTCAGCTTTACATTACACATCTTAAGACATCATTGCGCCAAATTGCTAACAAAGCAACTGAAGCGAAAAACAAGGCGAGGCCACCCCTATGCACTACAAGCAGTTTTTCACTACTGCTCACGACCCTTTACCGAGGAACAAAAAAGTAAAAAAAAGAAGTGTAACTCATTTCTTTAAATGTCCAAAAACCAGAGGAGCCCCGCCCCCCCCCCCGTCCATCCGATAAGCTAATGATCATGATGCTTTAATCGATATTAAGGCAAAGTATGTTGCCCAAGCTTAAGTTTGACGAATTACTCATATATATATACCAGTGTGAATAGTGATTTGTCTTATAGTTGGATAAAGTTTTTTATTGTATGTTGGATCACCTGGAAAACAGAATTTAACTGACTGGGCTGTCCAAAAGTTCATCGATTATTTTATTAATAAGCAAGGAAGCTACTGTTGATCATTATTTTTCAATAACACAAATCTAAAAATAACTATACCCAAATCATATTATCTCATGACACACTCGTTATCATTGGTAATCATCGCAAAAGAAATTCAGTAAGATCGGTTAATTCATAAAGGAATTATAGACAGTCAGTGTTTCCTTAAAAGGAAGTCTCAAAACATTCATTAATTTTAAATTAAACCAAAAAAATATCTATAACTAGCCACAGTCAAATCATGAAACTGCTTCCTGACGAACCCAGTTGCCATAAGCAACAAAAAAGTACAAAAAAACAAAAAAGTAAAAACAACTCTAAAAATAATCTTATTTCCACATAAAAATGAATGATCCGTCTAGATGCATGTCATAATGGTAGCTAAGTGTCAATTCGTCACAATCATAAAATCTATCTTTGGCATTAAGGGGTGCCAAGACGGAAACTTCCTGCCGATCGAAGTCCCATCAGCAGTGTTTTAGATGTATTTAAAGATAGGTAGGAGGAATACATTTTAAACAGTGATCGGAACAAGTACTTGCTGATATCTTTTGTTTACTGTCCACAAGATTGTGTGGAATATACAAGTACTATAACGAGCTGTATTTTGGATGATGTGAGTGATTATATACCTTTTAAGTATTTCATTACTGGCCAAAGGCTTTCCGGTGTCAACTGGGGCTCAAGCAAGAACGCGAAAAAAGCGTTTGGCTTTTAACATTTAGCCGGGCGTAACTGTACGTCAAGGTGTTATTTAAGTACTGCTGACGAGACGAGCATACACTTATATGTAGATTATTGTTCAACATACTGTCTCGGACAGTCATTTTTCGATCACAGAAGTACCCCTTGATGGTCATCGTAAGTCAATGCTCATCATCCTCACCTATATTGTTTTTTAAATAAATATATACTTAATGTGCATGGCCCAATCAGCAAACACTTTGCAAATGCTTTACAAACACTTTGCCAAACGCTTTCAAGCACTTTGCCGAACGCGTTTGGTGAAAGCTGAACGTTTTCAAACACTTTTCCAAACGCTTTCTAAATATGTCCCGTAGGTCACGGGAAAGTGGCAAATGGGTCCGTAAGTGATATTTTGGAACATATCACATATAATATCACCTAAAAATGTTCCTCGACAACCAGTTTGTGTTGTTTTTAAAATGTCACAATTTCAGTCAATTCGATTTGAATTTAGGTATGAGCAGCCCGTAAGTTATTTGATTGTTTGGTGGGGACATAAAATTAACGCTTTGCAGTCTGACACCACATATATGCGCACTCGCACAGATGATATACTATCAATAGGTCTCATATTTGAATTCCTCATCAAAAGACATTTCCAACGAATGCCAACATGTCATATCTGCCATTAGCGACTAGTCAACAGTTTTTATCGGCGCGCTCTGGGCACCGGCGCCCAGAGCGGGCCGAGGAAAGCTGTTGACTCAGATTAGAAAGTGTTAAAGCCTCAGATATACTGGCTTCAAGGGCGGATGCAGAATTTGGGGGGTGGTGGTGTCAGTGACTTGAGGGCGAAGCCCGAATGCGGGTGCCGACGGCACGAAGCTTTTGGGGGAGGGGGTCTGGGGGGCCTCGCCCAGAAAATTATCAAAAATAGATGCTCCATATGCATTTGCCAGTGCATTTTCATGCGGACTATTTGGATTTTCAGAGATGCAAACTTCACTAATCTGGGCTCCACAAATCAAATTCCGCTTTATATCTGATTCAAATTAACATGAAATGAAGAAAAGAAAAATGAGTCAGTGACAAATAATTCCTGGAAATATGTATTTCTAACCTTTACCTGCTAATATTTATATTGTAACTGGTAATCAACAATATTATGACATGGTCATACCTAATTAAGGAAGAAAATAAGTATAGGTAGAAGAATACAAATAATATGCCTACATTAACAGGTTTAACACTTCATTAATTATAAAGTTACAGATCTTCCAGTAGCAAGTATACCCAGTCGCTATCATACTTTTTCTGAAAGTGAAGATCTTGAAAAAAGGCTAACTTTTAAAATTTCGAATGGAAATATAGAAGCAGCCCAATTTAAGTATTGTTTGGCTTAGTAAGCCAAGCAATAGAATTAACTCCAGTGGAGTAAGCCAGGCGATACGCCATTGGACCTTGGAGTAATTATATACATTTTAATTGAAAATTAGGAACTATTTTGGAGTAAATTTATAGGCAATATCATGATCAGATCATGAATCATGATCTGATCATGACATTGCCTATGAATTTGCTCCGAAACAGTTTTTGAAAGAAAAAGTATTCATGACATCTTAAATGAAGAATTAAGTCTTTAATTAATTTTAATTGAATTAGACACTTGGGTAAACGTATTTGGATCGTGTTTTTTATAAATATATACAACCTATAATGTTGGATAAGTGCACATTTACATGTAGGTACATCATTTATTGCTGGACCTGTTGAAAATACGTTTGGAGAGTCTGTTGTTTCAATGGAAGTGTTAGAAATGCATAGTGTTTGAATGCGTTTATGAAAGTGTTTGAAATCGTTTGGGTAATTGTTCAACGCGTTTGGAAAGTGTTTGAACGCGTTTGGAGAAGTGTTCGGTAGCTTTGTGAACGTGTTCGAACGTTTTGTAAAAGTGTTTTAGATTTTTCCCAAACGCTTTCCAAACACATTGCAAACACTTTCTAAACACATTCCAAACGTTTTCAAACGTTTCCAAACACAAGCCAAACACCAGCAAAAACGCGAAAAAAAGCGTTTGGCTGTTAACGTTTAGCCGGGCGTAACTGTACATGACCGAAAACATGAAATGTTAGGCAAGGCGAAAATGTATAAAAATGAGTCTCTGGGCTTGAAAGAAATCTGCTGGTAAAAGGGAATACCAGTTAGAATGAAGGGATTTTGGATAAAACCAAATGTCAAGTGTCGGCAAACAAGCCAGATTTTGCCATGTAGTGAGAAACTCGAGCTTATTCTAGCACTGAACACTTTTCAATGCAAGTTTGATTCATTTATGGATCACAGCTGACAGTACACCAGCTTCCAAATTTTCCCATTTATGCCCATAGATTGTGGCCTGTATTTGGTTAAAAAATGGTAGCAATTCGTTTGATGTATAATACACATATATGGTGTAATCTTTTTAATGAGCGACAACATGATCACTGTTTATTTCTTCTTTGAGAGATTGAAATACTCGAGAGAAACTGTTAAATTCTTTGTAAATATGAAAAATAACAATAAATGTTTTTATGTTTTTATTATATGAGGAATACAAGAGAAAATAAAGAATCGCTCGCATGTGAATAAGTAACAGACACTAACTGTGATACACAATTAGTTGGAAACACATCTGTGTTATGCTCATAATTTGTGCAAAGGTACCGTGTGAAAGGGTCAAGAGGCTTTATGCACTGGGTAGTGCTATTCTGTATCCCTTATTTCCAGCGATGCTTTCAATTATCGGTTAATGCATAGCTTGATAAGTCTGTAATTCAATATGGATTGCAATGGTTGTTTACTTTATTAACTTGACCAAAACTGTCACCCAGATCAACCTTAACGTTGACCTGGAAATACCTAGGGCGTTTGTGACGTCAAACTCCATTGCTTTTAGATTTGTGGGGGGTGGGGGGTGGGGTGGGTGTGAACTATTCTCGTCGTTTGTTTTGTTTTGTTTTTGAAATATATCCAAAAAAGAATAACTCTTTCCCATAATTGATAAGACAGTAAATTTCAAACAGCATAGGAACACTTCTAGTCACTGCTGGACCTTATATTGCTTCAATTTATTTGACTATGGTTAGCATGGGATTACTAGTGTGCATGCATGTGTAAGTACTGCCTTCCAAAACTGGATATACCTCAATCTTAATAAGGATGTACCTTCGATGGGTCATTACTACATTTATTCCACAGGGGACAGTCCACTGATTTTTTTTCTGGACACTTCTAGACTTTTTCCAAATGTTGCACAGCAAGTTTTGAAGCATGAAATACTGGGTATTTTTTTTCAACTAATGCTTTCTTCGAGACCACAAAGTGAATTCAGTTTAAACTTAGGAGAAATGAATCTTGACTTATGTCCACCAAAGACGCTAACACTAATCACACATACATTTTGGATACTACTTCTTCGAAATATCCAATCGGCGTGGCTGCCATTTTGAAAGCAGTGAACTCCGCACCCAATATTTTGTAAATAAGCAGGACAAGATCTTGGGGGTGGGTGGGGGGAGGGAAGTGGGTTATAATTTATGAAATGAAAGTATATATTTTTAAAAAATGTTTCTTATTGTCAATAATGATATGATATATGCTGTGGCCGCGATTTACTTTGATATAGATGAAGGCAGAATTCTCTACTGTCCTTGGTGGTATCCAAATCAAATTTTCCTTTTCCACAATGCATTGCGCCATGTTTAAAAATGGCGCTCACCGTGCGTGCATGCATGCAATGGTATTATGTTGCATTTGGATTTATAACTAACGATGATAATTGCTTCGGACATAACAGAGCGGACAGATTAAAATAAAGATAGTCAGTTATCTTTTAAGATGAGTTGAGACCTTTTCCCCTGGTAACTTGGTGAATGGTGAACGGACACCTGGAACCTGGCGAAATATTAGATAGGCTACTGATCACCGCACCGCTGTGGCTATGCTTTTTTCCCGGCCCAAGTTAACCGCCCAGACAAGTTGAAATAAAATGCAGTGTTTGAGTTGACTGTACTCTAAGATAACGGCACATGTTAACTAAACTAACATTTTTTTTCTAACATTTACCTTCTCGATGTTTTTACCCAATCACTTAAACTGTCAGCCATGTTCCAAAATTAATAGTATTTCCTAAAAGTAACACTGACTTTACTCAATGTGGCAGTTCACTTAAACTGTACGCTACAAACCCCAAAATAACATTGTTTCCCAAAAATAAGTTTGCTGGTTTTTACTTCATCACTTAAACAGCCAAACATGTACCAAATTTAACAATATTTCCGAACTGATACTTGCTTCAATGCGGCAGCTGTCTCCCTTTAAACGTGCGGTACAAAAAAAAATCCTGATATTTACGTTCCCTGAACGTGAACTTACTTAATCACTTAAACACACTTCAACTGTGTGACACATACCAAAGCTAACAATATTTCCTAACAATTCTCTTATGTGAACTCTTCCACTTAGACTGCCAGCCAGTTACCAAACTATCAAAAATTCTTAACATTTTTATTGTTTCCCAAATTATTTTAACTTGAACTTTTCCATTTAAACTTCTAGTCACCTGTCAAATTGACAAAAATTCCTTACTCCCTACATTATTTGATGCCAGAAGTTCATGTCAGATTTTAGTGAGTGATCGTCAAATTAAGGATTGATTCTGATACATCATTGAATGTTAGATTTTAGTAGGTGATCGTCAAATTAAAGATTAATTCCGGAAATACTTAACTAAGTTTTAACATTACTGAAAATCTCAAAAATATGACTGAAATACTTCGTGAAATACTGCCACGTTATATATGGCTCATACATGTAAACAATACGCACTTTTTCAGGAACGACCGTATCCCCCATTGAAGCTCATGAAATATAAACAGTTAGTGCTAGATGGAGTGAAGGAACCCCAGAAAAGGGGGTTGGGTGGGTGTTGTAGAGATCTGATGGGTATGGGTACACAGACATGTGTGGGTGATCCAGATCCTATCAAAGAATTAATAAGCACTAGAAAACGTGAAGGTCACATCATGAGATCGAGCTCAAAATCCATAGAGAGGCTGAGAAATATTTTACCCTACAAATTTCAGTCTGATTTTTGGCGGACGCGTGTTTTTGCCGCACTGGATCTTGACACAAATGTATACCTGTATATAAAGAAAATCATCGCTTGTCTGCAGCTTGGAAGTCTGCTACGCGAACACTTCCGGTAGCGGAGCAGCCATAAAATGCGAACTTACTAAAACTGGAACGAATAGAACATCGATCTTGTTCCTCAAAGTTTGAAACTTGTGGGATTTTCAGGAAAATAAAATATCAAACAAAATGTAGCCGAAAAGTAAAGAGGCGGGCGGTGGTGATAAACAAGTAATTTTTATGTGGCTTAGCTTGTTGCGGCTTAAAACAATATAAATGAGTATTTTTACATTAGTACTCTTCAAGTGCACTTGGATATCATCTGACATGTGATTGTCTTCTTTTCCTAAACTAGACGTTGCTGCGGATCTTGGTCATTTGCTACACAATTTGTTTCTGATGTAAATAAATTTGTCCATTCCTCAGCTTGTTGACAAGTGAATTGTAATCGCATGCCTCCTTCCAAAATATTCAATCATGATACGTTTTTAACCTATAAAAATTCCATGCCTGCACAAATCAATTGATTCCATGTTATTTGGAAAAAGAACAACCATACATCAGCTGACTTGAAAAAAGAATGATTTTGTTGAAATAAGTCTTATTACTAGGCTGCACTGTTTACAATTGTGCTGCATTTTTTTACTACGCTGCCTGCAATTTCGGGCTGCTATGTCATTGGTGATGAGCCAAACGGCTGTTCAAAAAGATTTACGTGCGTATCATTTAGCTGTAATTGCATTCTAAGGTCTATTTAATCGATTGATGGCTATGCAAATACTTTGTTCTGCACCAAAGTGGATAGTAATCATTATTGAGATAAGTGCTTCAACTTTGTGGCATATACATTTCACAGAAAGATAAGTAGCAAAATTTTGAAAATCGCTGAATCATATTTAGAATTCATACATTACAAAATCAAAAGCCTTTAACCGGATTAAATTACGCCCAGCCGTTTTCTTGGAATAACCATTCTTAGATAGGGTTCTCGTCCCATTATCCTTTCTGAGAAAACAAGCTTCAAAGACCTTTGGTGTTGATCACTTGCCTGTGAGACGATACCGTTCGCGCAAGTTGAGCTGATATTTGTACAAAACATAGTAAACATTGTCCCTTAACATTTGGTGGGGACGTCAATCAATTCTTGGTCAATCACATGAATAAAAGAGCCTTTGAAGTACTTAAAACATTATTCAACGATCTTTCAAACGGCGACATCGACAATCTGGTTCAAAGCGTGACGTCATGGAGGCGGCCCTTCGGGGCCCCGTGACCTCAGGCCTGGCAACTGTTTGCATCTTTTCCCTCCCCACAAACATACTTTCGGCATGCCGTCTGATTTCGCGGTGCCGCCGGATATCTCTCTCCTTTTGCCATTGGCCGTTGCTATCTGTAGCCACGTGAAAGACTTAAGTATGATTGACGGGTGGCATTGTTCTTTTTAGCGGCTGAAAACCAAAAGAATGACACATGGACGTTCGGATGTCCACATACCTGTGAGGTTTTAGGCGTTTTTTCTGATATTTCTACTTTAATTAAAAGCTTGAAATTTTGACAACTTATAGCAAGGACATTCATCTGGTAAAAAAACGTTTAAATATCAAAATCGGCCTTGCAAAGGTTTTTGGTGTCTTACCTGTCCTTGAATTTAATTTTCTCAGAGAGTAACCATAATACTATGCAAATATTAGGCCAATTTTAAGATAGCCACCACATCACACAAAAAAAGATAAAAGGTCTTCAAATTTTGGTACTTGCTTCAGATGTGATTCGAATTCTTGACATCAACATGACTAAGAACCTTTTGCGTAATTAAATGCCATATATATGGGTGTTAATTTGCCTGCTAAGACAGACTAAGCTACGCTATCGTCACCACGTGGGCGCTCCACATGGAGCGCAGCCAGACACGCGGAACAATAGTCTGTTTAGCAGGCAAGGGGTAAATGACCCTAAAGGTAATTCCTCTTCAGCCTCAGTCGACGGGAGAGTCACAAAACGCGCATCCTTGCCCAGGGCGGTCTTTCTGTTTGATATCTAATTGCCCGCATGAAGTTGTTGCGTCTGACGTTTACCAACGGATTTGAAAAGGATATGCGGACGCGTATAAACTGGGACAGGTTTAGGGCAATACGAAGCATGCCTATTAATATCCCGCCACAATTGCATGCCTGGTTGGCTAAGTGACCCTAGTCTCGTCTGGCAAGATACAGACCGCTGTCTGTGCGGGAAGCGGGACACTAATATTTTGGAAATAAACAATACTTAGTACAGGTGAATTGGAATTTATTCTTGTAACCAATTTAAGAAACAATAAACGAATGTGGCATTAGTATTGATATAAATGAAATCTATCTAAAAGACCCTAATTTTATGAGAAAGGGGTATTAGTCTGGTAAGGATTTCAAGAAAAGGCCCTAAAATTCATGTTGGGGAGGCCGAAAGTGTAGAGCTTAACGACTATGTCACAACCATAGCACATATATTGGGGGGTTTGAAAATGCCTGTCGCCCTAATATCTTTGTGTATTTGCCTGCACTACAGACCTTCAAAGTAACATAGGTGATGGGCCCAGTTTTTGTACAGGAAGAATGACTTGCATTCAAAGAACTGATACAACATTTCTGCAACAAATGTATTTACTTCATTTCCCAATAACATATATAAAAAACACAGTGAAATATAATGACGCAATGTCATTTCAGAAAAAAAATCGTTTAAATACAAATTTTGATTATTTAAAGTTGCGTAATATCATAAATATCATTAAAAGACTTATTCCCCTCATATTGAAATGCATAAAATATATGCCAGAATAACAAATCCCAAAGTTGCTGCCCATAATCGTATGCAGAACAGTATTTTGTTGCCACCAATCAACAAAAGAAAATTATATCTATGATGTAATGTAAATTAAGTTCAATTAACATCATTTATACAGTCACTTAGAAAAAGCAAATAACCATTTGATGTGGTTGAAGACTAAGGGTGTGTTGCTGCAGACTCATGTCAAGGCTTGCTTGATACTCATGTTGGATTAAAGCATGCATATATATATATATATATATATATATATATATATATATATATATATATATATATATATATATATATATATATATATATGTATATATATATATACATATACATAATCAACATAAACATCTTATGTAATATATAGAACTTGTAATGCAAGTCTATATGAAACATATGTTTGAACATTGTACACTACAAATAATCTGCATGATATATCTTGATGTATGGCAATGATATTAAACGGTCACAAAATGTATAAGACTAGAAAATAAAAATTATCGTCATGATTATGCTAAACAATGTCTACTTGTACTGCAAGAAATAGGCATAAAACACACGAATCAAATACAGATGCAAATAGTGTTAGCCTCATGTCAGCCCTCAACATTAACCAATCCAATTAATGCATGCCCATTGCCACCTTCTCCCATCTATCCTGCACACATATATATATATATATATATATATATATATATATATATATATATATATATATATATATATATATATATATTATCATACAGAACCTAACTCTTTAACGTCCTGTAATTTAAGCATTTGAATGACACAACTTACATGTGTGAAACAGTATCCTTGCCTGACATACTTAGTGCAAGTGTATATTAATAATACATGTATTTAATTAAATGAGGACAAAAGGCACAAGATAACTAACTTTGTAAATATATTCTATAAATAATTACATTTTAACTTAAAAAAGCAGATCTGTATGCGATACTTGCTTATACTATATCTATTTACCATCTATACTATAATTGGGTAATGTATCTTTAGTTGCTTCTAAATAAAAGTTACATATTCAACATTTGGAGACATAAAATTTGACATAGTACACTGTTTTATGTTATGTGGATGTGAATTGCAAAATCCTAACAGCTTTTAAGTCCAATGGACTACTAAGACAACTTTAAATTATGAAATAGTAAACAAGCATAAAATAGTCTGGAGAAGTGAAATAACTTGGATTAATGGAAAAGTACTTTTTATCACAGATCCAAGAAAATATTATGATTGAAGATATTGTCAATCTGTGTATGATTCACAAGTAATATCTATAAAAAAATATATGGCCAGATGATGAACTATTCATAACTTATGCACATCGCACACAATTTTTATCACAGAACCTTACCAAGAAAATATCATCATTGAAGATATTTTCTCAATCTGTGTATGAATAACAAACAATACATTATAGAAAAATACATGACCAGATGATGAACTTCTCATAAAGTAAACACATCGTTTATCACAGTACAAAGAAAATATTTGATTCAAGATATTTTTCAATCTGTGTATAAATAACAAACAATGCAGTAAAGAAAAAGGCATGGCCACATGATGAACTCTCATAAAGAATAAGCAGGATTTTATGTTGTCTGATATCATTGGAGCATGCGATTTTTCAAGTGTCAGACTCAGTAAAAACCGAAAAGGCATCTTTGATGCAGCATTACATCATATATGAAAGATTTCACATCATAGAAGTGAGAAAATGACATATTGTAAACTTAGTCTGTGAGTGCACATAGGCCAAAAATACATTGACGGTATGTATCTTTCGCCTTCACCAATATAAGATTGAATATCGATGTTTCAATCTTAAATGCATAAAGTTGTATGTTTACATGTATCACCAATAATCATCATGGATGGAACAGCTTAGACTGAAAGACACATGGTATCACAGCCCTATTTATGGTATTGTTAAGTCAGCGGCTGAATGTACATTGTTTGCTGACTAATTGTATTTGTAGTATCAAATATCACAAAATCACTCCTGTTCACAGTCCGTGTCTGAGTCTAAATGAATGTTATTGGGGTTGCGACACAGCATCTTGTCACATGCACAAGCTGCAGTGCACATGACATTGTCTTGACGACACGAACACCTTCACAGAATACAATATTACCTTCTAAGCACATACACTCGTCTGACACCAAAAAGTGGCTAGATGATTGAGGTGGTCTTGTGTCACAAAAATACGAGTATTCAGTGTTAATTATATATTAGGTGTTCCAAGAGGTGTGGCCTTTGTAGCAGATAACACCATGGTACAATATTACTTTATGCTACATGTACTTTTCTCCATTCAGTATGAATAATCGCTACTGTATGGATAATGGAACGATTGATTAGTTGGTGGGTTGGTTGATTGATTGATTGATTCATTCATTCAGTCATTCATTCATTCATTCATTCATTCATTCATTAAATGACTGATAGAATAGGTTGATGTATTGATTGATTGGTTGGTTGGTTCACTATACACACATTTTCCATTTACACATTCAGTACGGGTAATCACCATTGTTAAGTTTAATGCGTAATGGAATGGTGGGTTGATTGATTGATTGATTGATTGATTATTTCATTGATTGATTGTTTGATTTATTGGTTGATTGATTGATTGACTGATTGATTAATTGATTCACTATACACACAAGTTTCTGTTTTATTGAGTTGACATTTTCACAAAACCAATCCAGGAAAAAATCGAGATAGTCTACTATTACAGAAAACAAAACAAATCCAGGAAACAAATCGACATAGTCTACTATTACAGAAAAGACCATTGGTATGTTCCTTGTTGTAGGTTTGGTGCTTTTAAACAATTATGATAGATTGTTTGTAAATACCTGTAATTCATTATTTGTAACAGTAGGTCAATTCAAAGAGAGATTTTTATATTTTTACTAGTATGTCTTGCGTGAATATATCTTAGAAAGTAGATCTTATCTATAGAGATAAGCCATGATATGATAGCCCTCTTCCAGAGCCAAATGTCATGCATGTCATTATAATATTTACTGAGTGGGGAAAACAATGGCACATTATGAATACGGACATATGTATCTGTGGCCATGTTCTGTATGTTTGTATCTATTCAAGCTACCGGTACCTCATGCACTAAATATAATTTGCCCATAATGGTCCATTGTTTGGTAGGGGTGGCTTCCATTTGCTACATCAGCAGTGTCTCTTAATTCGTACTGAACATTATTTACCTAACAGTACCAAGTACCTATGTATTTTTCATTTTAGGTATGCTATGAAGAAGAAATACACACCCTGAAGACTCCCTACGCTCCCCACATGTGTAGCCTGGCGGTCATCTTGAGGTGTCACAACTTGACCCCCCCCCCCCCCCTTTGCTGGGGTCATAGCATCAATTATTTTTTTGGAGACAGGCCGTTTCATACTCCCAAGGGGTTAACCTAAACACCTGATATGGCCACCAACCTCTACACTTTCGGCCTCCCCATATGCCCGCTTTGACCACATCCTTACCAGACTATATCTTGTTCTGTTTGTGACAGTGAAAGCCCGTGCTTTGTGGCGAGAAATTAATATGCACGTCTCGCATTTCTTGTGCCTAGTTGAATACTCGGGACTGTGTTAAATGGAACTACCATGCCGCTGCATGAAAAGGATGGAAAGGTCTTGTTGTCTCCACTGACAGGAAAGCCATTGGTGTAAAACACATAAACAGGACGCCGGCACAAATATAGGACAAAGAAATTGCCCATTTAATAAGTTGTCGATTGATAGCGAACAGATTTCTCAGCTACTGGAGTGAACAAGATAATGCAAATGCTTGTGTAATCAAAAGATTCATAGTAAGAATACAATGAATATAAAAGTTGTATACGCGGGCTCAAAAAAGAGATTGATCACACAATATACACGATAGGGAATCTTCTTACAAGCTGGACAAACAGTAACTCATACTGGAATATGCTGAGACGTTAAAATGTTTAACAAACATACTAATTGTCGCATGCAAACAATTAATCCTCTCGACAAGATTAAAATAATCGATGAACCTAAGGTAATCGCTAATGTAATAAAATAATATTGGGAACATTTGGGTTCTTCAAATGAAAAAAAAATCCTGAAACAGAGGGTACGTGACTTGTAGGGTATTATTGGTAAAGCAGAGGGCATAAGTACACGTTTTTCAAGAAGGGCAGCGGTACTTTGATCAAGTCGATCGTATATCTATTTTAGATTGTTCAATTATTTGAAAAGTGCCGTTAGGAATGTTTTTAGGGTAATATACAACATCTGCATTAAACGGGCAGTACTAATGACTTCAACAATTATAGAGGTATCCTGATCACATCCAACATGTGGAAATTATTTTCGATTGTAGAAGACGTACAATGATGCATTTTTGAAGCAAAGTTTACTGGGTGGATTAGCCTATCTAGAAAAGGGGGCAGACTAGAGAACCATGTCTTTACGTTGAATGGCATTTAGGGCCTGAAAATGCCGACGGTTAATAAAAATAAAAATTAGAATGTGCATCCAAATGGGGCCACAAGTGTTATTCTTCTAGGTCAAAAGTATTTGTTATAGGAAAATGTGTGGATCCCCGAAAAAGTGGGCATTGGTAATTTAATCATCAAAGAAGTCAATGCTTATGAATGTCTTGAGTCGTTGTTTACCAGAACTTTGACTCATCTCACGTTGAACACTTTTCAAGTCAGGAAGCGAACAAGCTATAGGGGTACATCAGTAATATATTGGCAAAGCATGAAGATTCCGACGTGCTGAGTGTTCATATGGAACAGCTTGCAGACTTGTTGGTGCTCCCGTCCCTGGTGCATGGTTGCGAAGTTTGGCCTGAAGCTGCTACCACAAAATCAGACTCCGTTATAAAAATTGCAAGAAGAGTTCTACGGATGAGGATAAGCTGCCCCCCCCCTCCCCCATACAGCTATCTTTGGAGATCTGGGGTACATGGCTTTATAAATGATGGATGATACTCAGGAAATTTAATACAATCATTATGGTACGCATACAGACATGGAGGCCGAATACTGGAGGTTAATCAGTGACGAGATATTTTCCCGTTTTAAACAGGGCTCTGCTTTATAATGGCCCTACTGTGAAAACAAAAGAAATTCTCAACTACACGAGCATAGACTTGGCTAACAATTCCACACACGGAGGCAGGCTGCATAAACTTTACCTTTGCAGCAATGATGCATGGAGTCTAGATTTTCAACAGCAGATTGAAAGTATGACTACCCTTGTTATGTGGAAAAGCTGAAAGCTTAGCTAGAAAGACAATTCTGTTATGTGTCAGAGATTACACTGGTACTGAGTTACGTTCTGATCACATGCCTCAATCCCGGTAATTAACGCTGACCATGCAGGATTGCTAGGGTGCCGGAGATGAAATTTGTAATTGTTGTGGTTATGGGGAAAATATTAGTTTTCATGACTTCCTTAACTGTCAAATATACGTAGTTCTAAGACAATTACAGAACGGCACCTCGCCAGTCTCAATGGTATGTTCCTTTAGGGGCATTTGATTGCCTGGTCCCTAATAAGTAAAGTAGGTTACCTGATTAGCGATACTGCACAGCAGTATGGGGAAAATATATTTTGTATGTTTGATGTGGCTGGTCGCAAATTTCTACAGGATGCTGTGGTGTGTCCATCTGGTCAATGAAGCAGTGTAGCCTCTTGGCGACTCTGTCGTTTTCGCAGAGCGAGACACATATTATACCTAACGTGTTGATACTATCACCTTTGTTTTAAACAGGTGACTTGTGTGGGGATTTTTGTTGCAGACAATTTTCCTGAAAATATATCATTTGTATGCTTCAGCTAGATACGCCAATGTTAATGTGCCCGGCATTGTGTGCCCTTGTTGTAAACGGAGGTAAATCCAATGTAAACACATAAATGAGAACACGTGCACGTGCACATAAACACAATCTTTAACTATTTATCAGCAATTCCAACAACCATGTCTCACCTCGACAGAGGCGATTTTTAATACACCAAAGGACCTTTGCTTCTCATATACATGTAACATACTCTTTGAAGAATACCTAACAACCAAGACAAATCGAGTGCACATGTTTAATCGACGCTTAAACTCTGATGGACATGTCCTTTTGTCAGTGTTAGAAAGAGAAAAATGTCTTTGTAAAAAAGCAATTCACACAGGAACTGTTTACATCAATGTATTTTTCTTCCCTTTTTTGGTAATCCCAAGTCTTGAGACCCAGGATTAAAGGGTGGGGCCAAGATATTGAATCCCAATTGCAGTAAATGCAAAAGTGGGCAACGCATCCCTATGTAAACCACAGGTGATTTTTAATACATCAAAGGACTTATGCTTATATGCATGGGACAAATTCATTGGAGAGAACCGAACAACCAAGACAAATTAAGTGTATATGTTCAATTGACGCTAACACCCCGATCGACATTCCGATTCTTGTATTGAAATAAATACCGTTTGATTGGTTATTCGTATAGGTGTGTGTTATGCGATTTTGCCAGTGTTAGAAAAAGCAAAATGTCCCTACAAAGGCACGCTTCACACAGGAACAGTTTACATCAATGTGTTTCCTGTCCCTTGTTGTTAATGCCAAGTCTCGCGGTCCAGTATTGATGCCTGAGGACCAGACATTGAATCTCTATGGCGGTGAATGCAAAAGCAGGCAGCGTACCCCTGTGTAAACCAGTGCTTTTATTTGGGAAGTGGCATCGTCATGGACGAACACTGACACAGTAAAGTGAAATGGGATGCTTCCCAGTCATGACGGGTATCTACAAATGTTTCCTTGACTGTCAAAAACACAGTATTTCACTCCAACCAATGTAATATTCTGTTTCGCCAATATGTACGATCATTTTGCAACAAATTACCGTCTTTGATTAGGGTAGAAGCAACACACGTTAGACGCCAAGATTTCTTTTTTTCTTTTTTTTGGACAAAATGGACGTGTTATCAAGCTTCAATGTGCATGACTATCATTTCATCTCCACGTTACCACGCCCAAAAACCTGTTTCGGATTTTGCGCAATTTGACAGAGTGCGCATAAAATAGTGCCGCTGGAAGAATATCAAATGTCCATAAATTGCAGGTTGTCTTATGATTCCAAACATTAGAAAAAAAGTGGCATTGCATTGTAAACTCAGCCGATATGTCAGTTTGCTGAGATTACAGGATGCGTGGTCTTTCGTCATCCGTCCGCTGCCGACTGTCGCTGCTATCGTGGTCTGTCAACAATTAAATTTTCCTCTGCTCCAAAACCGGTGGTCAAACCCTCTTTCAGTGTTTTTTTCTCTCTCTCTCTCTCTTTTTTCTGTGCAAAGTAGCTGAAATGCTCACGCTACACTGATTTTTTTTTTAACTTTCATGATTTTCGGATATCTTCAAGAATATTATTCT
The DNA here is from genome assembly GCA_964020975.1 of Hermodice carunculata. Taxonomy (NCBI): domain Eukaryota; kingdom Metazoa; phylum Annelida; class Polychaeta; order Eunicida; family Amphinomidae; genus Hermodice; species Hermodice carunculata. The sequence continues at coordinate 75,945,720 of OZ026622.1, read as the reverse complement.
CCAAAACAGCTTGCAGTTTGCTTCTGTATATGTGTACTTTTGTGGAAATTTCCTAAACAAAATGGAATGTTAAATATTAAAATGGTATCACCTATTATGATTACATTTTTAGTATGTGTGTGCTCCACAACTGATTTTTGCTTGGTAGGTGTGAGGTGCAGTGGGGGTGATACTTTAGTTTACTTCATGTGAGGAAATCGCAGAAAGAACAATGCTTGCAAAGATCATTGGATCAGCGGCCAATAACAACTATTTCTTTATCATTATCTCTATCATTGCTATTATTACTGTTGCTACTGTTGTTGGTATTATCAGTATTATCATCATCATCATCATCATCATCATCATCATCATCATCATTATTATTATTATTATCATTAGTAGTAGTAGTAGTAGTAGTAGTAGTAGTAGTAGTAGTAGTAGTAGTAGGAGGAGGAGGAGGAGGAGGAGGAGGAGGAGGAGGAGGAGGAGGAGGAGGAGTATGTGACAAAGACCTGTAAAAAAAGCTCAAAAACCGTACACATTTTTTGACGGTCATGTGCTGACGGTTTCCCAACATCAAAACTGAATGCTAATGTGATTAGAATAAATATATACAACTGCTGGGTTCGATAAGAATAACACATTGCATGATTTTTTAAAATAAAAACTGTTATCCTCATCAACAATTGATTGTTTTAATTACTATTGCCTTGCTATGTGGCACATGCATCAACAAGAATATGAACTCTCTTAACACCCTGATGTGTGGTGAGTTGAGACCAAAACTGCACTTGGGCTGAAATTTGACAATTCTACAGTGCAAAAATTGCACAGGACGTTTCTGAATATTTCTGGCACTTAATTAGTTTAGAACGTGACGCCAAGATCTTTTCCATTTTATGGGTTTGGGTTTGTGTGTGTGTGTGTGTGTGTGTGTGTGTGTGTGTGTGTGTGTGTGTGTGTGTGTGTGTGTGTTTTCTGCATATAGTCGACTTTCTTTGTTCTGATTTTTTTACCATTTTAATTAGGCAACAATATGCAAGACTACACGCTAAAGATGGTTACTACAGGGATCATAGGGTAAATGCATATATATGAAAGGGTTTTTTTCAAGCCCTGGACTATATCCTCTTCAAACATGGTGAGATGACTCTTGGGTGAGTTTCTATCACAAATCGTAAGTATCCCGTGATTTTTGTTTATTTTCAAGTATTTTTCATTTTCTGGAAAAATCTTCAAAACCTTCTTTAAAACCAAACTCATGGGCCTTTTTAATCTCTAACGACAAGAAGAAACGTTTTTATACCAAACAGATCAGATTTAATTTTAGCCTATTAATTACACTATGAAATAAGTGTACATTACAGCTCTGGTCAATAAGTGAGGACCATTTTAGGCTAGTATGTGTACTTCATCACGAGCCCTTGCCCGCCATTCAGTTGTTGAGTCCCTGGATTATATTTTCAGATGCTCAATTTGCGCCTCGCTTTTGTTTCCTTGTCTCTCTTCTGTCCTTCCCCGTCAGTCTGACGACACCTCATACGCCTAAGGATCATTTCTGATACGGGCGCATTTCCCTCTCTACCTCTCAGCACAAGTTGTAGGCAAGGTTAGCCTGTCCCAAAGTTCATTTAAAGATTAGGTATCTGTGACACGAGAAATATTAAACTGTACTTGAATATATGAAAATAGACTTATAATTTAGTTATCTGGCAAGATGTGCAACTGCTGTGTAATTCCGTCACACCTACTTTAATGGATTTATGACCTATATTATGCAATGTCTAGGGAATATCATAAAAAAATAGATGTTCTAATTGCGGATCTCTGCCATCAGATTGGTTATTTATCCAATGATTCTTCTTGCAATTTTTGATATGTGGTAGTTTGAAGAGAATGCACACAAATGTAATTCTGAAATTCACTTGTGCTTGTTTTATCTCTAAGGCAAACAAAGCTGGATGCCAGTAATGGAAAAATAGCATATATCTGTTAAGAATTGTAAATTCGCACACTACTTTTATTATATCACACCTTGCAAACTAGCTAGTTTTGAGACTACATGTTTAACATTTTGTGATTCCGTCACACACACTTTGGTTGGTTCATGATGCAAAATGTGTATTTTACAGGGATGGAGAATTGAAAATCTAGCATCATGTACTAATTATGAATTTTCTGGCAGAATAAATCATAATATAAACATGGTTATTCTACACTTTTGGTTGCAAAGGGCAAAATGGCTCACAGGTGATGTGACGGAATTAGATAAAACCTTTTGAAAGAAAACCATGTATGTGTTATGTTTTTAAATTAGAGAAACAAATTAAATGTCATGATAAATCAAACGCTACTTAGTTTGCGTGATTTTGACATGTCAACAAATGTGATTCCAACACGTTTTTTTCTAAGCCGTAAGTAAGATACGGCTGAAAAACGATATATGGTAGACGGAATATCAAATTGAAATATTGAGATGAAATACTAACGAATGACTCGCAAAATTTTAGCAAACAGCTTAAAAAAATTATGCATTAATGTGACAGAATCACCGGGCAGGGCCAACATCACCATAAGATGCAGAACAGAATGGTCCAATTCTGTATCTCTGGTTTTGTATATGTACTTTTAAAATAATATAACTTAAGTTTCGCTTAGATGTGCTTTTTCGGGCATGTGGGTATATGGTCTGGTCGCGACTTTTCGAAGTACAGTTTACGTATGGTTTTTTTCGACAAGAGTACGACAAAAACGTGTGAACTGGCGCTTTACAAAATACCCACAAAATTTTCTTTTATTTCATGAATATTTTGTTCCTATCATATAAATTTACAACTGTATAATGTTAGGGTTCCTCAGGTAAGAATGGTGTAGTATCCAAAATAAATGACTCAAGCAGGTTCCATTTATTCCATCCATGTTAATTGTGCAGAGGTTAATGTTTTACGTGATCATTATTACAATTTCAACGATGCGATATCCATCTGAAATTTGACTCTCTATGACATTCATAATCAAAAATATTCCAGAACACCCTTTGAATTTATTAGCTGCCATATGAGATCTACTATCCCCAATAAATGGTATGCAATGAAAAGCTTTAGAATGTGTCACTGGTGTGACTCACGATCTGGCACTTTTCACCACACATTATGGTGCTGGTCATCAGACACTTTTGTAAAGTCAAACTTTCTCTCAAGTGAAAAATACGATAAATTTATATCGACCTGTATGGGATTCGAACCCACTACCTTCGGCACACTCGCCTAGCCAAATGTAAAGTCGATCACGCTGACCTCTAGGCCTTGGAGAAGTAATTTGCCGACAGTGTACAGCTATTTATCTTAGATGTGAGATAGAATTCCATCTGAGTAAGATTTTGTAGCCACAATTATCTACATATCCACTATTGATGACTGTATCCTGAACCCACGGAACGTGTTTCCTCCATGGAACTTTAAAATTAAAATAAATTAAAATATGGACACCTTTGTGTTTAATTTTTGGTACATGGTTCAGGTGTAAATTTAATTCTTGACAGTTGCATGATGTAGTATGTTTCTCGCAAACTAAATGGCATACTTTGGGGTCAATATTTAAAAAAGGATACTTTATGCCTTGCGAACAGTCAAACTTTCGGTCAGAGAGTGGATATTCCACGATTGTACTTGAAAGAGACCTATTTTTTATGAGAACAAACCTGATATTTTATATGACAGGGGCGGTGGAGACTTACCTATGTTTCCTTCAGCTATTAATGTAATTTGCTCTCATTTCTGAGCTATATGAACAGCATAGTATAATCAGCTGACTGACAAGTGAGGAAAACCAAAACGTGGCACGCCTAACAAATCTCTTTTTATCTTTGGTTCAGGTGGCAAAAATGTGAGTTTTAAGTGGCCAGGCATATGTGTTTTGGAAAAAAATTAAATCTGTGATTAATGAATGAACTTGAAAAACTTCGGGTAGTGCATATACTGCCCAAATATACCTATATAGCATTGTTAGTGTTTGGGCTTTTAGGTTCTATGCATTTCAATAAAGTGGTTATCTTTAAAATATGATCATACCTGGCAAAAATACGAATTATTTCGCACAGGAAGTTCCATTGAAGAAACCAGTTTGTGACATTTGTTTCAGAAATAATCAATAGGTCAACCAATCCTCACTAATCACGCTGTTGACATAGACTTTTTTTGGCTTCATACTATAATATTTGCTGATACTTGAATAAAAAGTATCCAAATAAAGAATTTGAACAGTGATTTCCTGATGATTAAATCCAGGAAACATAACTTTAGCTGTGATTAACAGTTTTAGCTTTCTTCTAGAGGACATTGATCATATGCTGAGCTATGTTGTTTGGAACGGAAATGCTTCATGACATATTTGCAATTGTGCTTCTGTGATACCGTTTTCTTCCACTGGTATAACATGCCTTAAAAGACATCTCAAACATTTGAGCCTGGTGGTCTATTTTCAAAATTAGCATATTTCCTTAAAAAAATCTAAATTATGTAACTAAATTTAAATATAGAGTTCCTTAATATCTAGTATCACTGATTTTAATATATACGTGCAGGTAATGTACCGCCTTAAATACTCTTAATAAAAATGGGGATACTTCCAGAATATCGCAACATTTTTGTTAATCATAAGGAATCTTTAGTGCTACTATTATAGTTAATAAGGTAAATACATGCACATTTAAGTTCTACAAGTCTAAGTGAATATCATTAAATGTATGAGATTTAAAAACCTTAAAGAAGCAGAAGCAAAAACGTGTCATAACATATGCTTAGTAGTAAGTCTATAAGGCTGCATATTGTAACCCTTGTCTTTAGTTTTTCAATCATCAATCTGCGAGTGATGGTAAGCCTTTTCCGTGCTCCTCCGTCTAGGCAGTTAGCATTAAAGCTCTATGCATTTGCTTTCAGATACTGGACTGGATCCTGAAGGATAGGATACTCAAACTCCTCATTGTTTAGAATGCATAGACTATGCAGTACGCCCGGAGAGTATTGTGGTGACAAGTGTTTATATGTCGTTTTGATGAAGGTTTTGGTGCTTTTCTAATCTCCCTTTCATATATTCCAAAAAGTACGCTTCAAAACTGAAATGTTCAGTCATAAAGAACTGCCATTCTATCCAAGTCTGCCAGTTTCCACAGTTCTGATGCTAAAATATGTGTAGTTATACCTCCTTTGTGCTGGAGTTAAATTGTCATTGTCTCTGAAGTATGTCAACAAAAAAGGTCAATTGGAAAAGGCAGAATCGCCTAATATGTGTCCATCACCACACAACACCTCTCTGGCTTCATATAATGGTAACCGTCTGAAACACGTGCGTCATGCACTTTGCCTGGATATCCAGTAGAAACAGTTATGCACCGCATGTCCGCAGAAACAACAGCTTGAAGAACCACAGAGTAATATTCCTTTCTATTATAATGATCAATTCTTCTTTTCTTTGGTCACTGAGTGGCGATGCGGGTTCCATCTATCATGCCAACCACCCCGGACAATTTTCCAATTCTATAAACATTTATTTTGTTTCCTGGAGATCGGCTTCGGATGGCAAAGTAACAAAAACAATTTTGTCAAGTAAGTATTTACTTATAAAAAGAGCAATTTATAATTGCAGAGAAAGCTGTGCTTTTACTAATGCCCAATCCCTCAGCTATTGATGAGTATTTGCCCAAGTTAGCCATGTACCAAGGTAACATGAATAAACGCTCGAGATCCCGGAGGTTTCTGTATAGAACTACCAGTTCTTTCTCTAACCGTTACCCCTTTAATATTTATTTTCAATGCATAAATCACACATCCAATCATGCAAGTATTGCATACTGATTCTGCTTACACGAAAAATATCTCGGACTCGTCCAGTCGCATACTTGATACAGCAATTTTGGCACATAGTCTCTCTGACGGTGACGTGGACTTGTTTTTCAAATTATTATTATTGATTTTATACTTTATAGGCCTATAGCTTTCAATACCTCTGACCTAGGCATGCCATACTGTCCACATAGCCTGTAGCTGTTTGTTGGATAAGACACATAAGTCTACCACCTGCCAGTGTATAACTCAGGTAGAAACAAACTCGGGCTATATATTCAATCCCAGTGAAAATCACCAACAGACATTAAAGCACAGAATACAAATTAAGCAAAATCAGGTAACATGTGTTTAGCCTAAGCCCCAAGTTACGCCTAGTTTGGACAGCGAAAGGTGGCTACAATATAGGTAATCTGGGGACGCGTGCAACGTAGCAATGGGCACCCAAACCCAAAATGAGCTGATACATTTATGTACAACGTAGACATGTAAGCAAGACCTTATGCAAAAGGTGATATTATTCCTGGTATTTCTTTTACTGTTGCTAACAAGTCTGGGTGAAGCTGATCTGCAAAATGTACAATTAGAGCCATTGTACGTATATTGAATCTTTGAAACGAAAATTTAGGAAATTCGCATCATAAATATTTTGTCCCTGTGTCTTATATTATATTCAAACAAGCCACATTTTCAATATGTTCAGCACCTAAATAAAGTTTCCTAGTGAATATATGAGATTTCGTCATATGGAAGATGCATACACTTTGGCAGAACTATTTTAACGTTTGCAACAAATAATGTCCGTACAAATTTGCTCATACGAATTCCGTATATCCGTCATCACGTTTACAGAGTAGAAAAGAGTAAGGACGGAGCACATGCCCACGGTGTTGATGCTGAAATTGAAGTCGACATATTTCCAGATTTTATATGCAAACAATTCCATGAAACACACAAGAGTATGTACGGTTAATCCAGTGGCAACAGTATCCAGGTAATAATTGATGTTTACAGTGACATTAAAAGGCACGCCCAAATTAGTTATGTCAGGTAAGGGGGTTATACTTCAAAATATATACATAAGTTGAAAGGTTCAGTTCGGTAGATAGTATTAATACGATTTATGAATTTATGACAATTATGTGCAACAAGTGATCTTTCATGTAACAATACTTTTTTGTGTGTGTGTGTGTTTAGAAAATTCAGTTGAGCAAGACGTGGAATTTATCACCCACCTCTAGATCAACATATTGCAGATTGTTTTCTCTCTCCCACGTCTTCATACTTGCAGACGCGCGCATAAATCTGTGGTATCTGCAAGTGGTTAATTTATAGACAAAATTAACTGAGTCGTTAACCTGTCAAACCGAATCCCCCGGGTCGTTTGCCTGCCTGCGCGCCTGATCACCCAAGCGCGAAGCGTCGCTTCAGACAAACATCTCGACGAAAAGACACTTTTTCATTATTTCTGTATGGAATTAATTTGGTGGAGAGGAGAATTGGAAAGTCACGTTGACTTTGAATGTTGCACCAGCAAACATTCCAAAGTATGCACCCGTGGAGCTCAACTGACTGTTAGCCGTCAGATTGTCCCCATCAGTGACGGCAGTATTGCCAGCATTGCCCGAAGTAGCGGAGCGATGGCTCCCAGCCACGCCTGCTGAGACAAACGATGGAGACATGGAGCCAAATTCTGTAACATCTTAAGTAAAATAAATACTTAACTTAGAAATCTACTTCCCAAAGTATTATGAATACTTAAGTAAGAAATCGTATTCTCTTAAAATACTTAAGTGAAATGTAAGTAATACTTAACTAAGCAAAAGCCTCACATGCAAAACGGAAGAGAAGTACCACTTTCTGTGTATTTTGCACTCAAGAGATCTACTTCCTTGTAAACAAATATCAAGTTTCCATCAGCCATGTCAGCAGCTAAGAGGAATACTGGAGAACGATTATGTGAGGATAATTATTGAAAGCTTCAAAATGACCCTGTAAGAGCTCAGTTCACTAATATATTAAATGACAGGAAGCTCACAGACTGTAAAAATATCACTCCATTGCACCATGCCCATGGAGGTATTTGACATTCTCATGACAGCTCTCTGATTGCATATGCTAAATTAAATGATTAGAACTGTCATTATAGATTATGAAGAGCTGACTTTGCCAAGTAGTCAAATAGAGATCAACTAGAGTCGGCCGACTGGACAACATGGAAGTCTTATAAGAAGTAAAATTGTATCAAAAAAATTACTTAGTTCTCCGCATGGGTATTTCTATTTTTGTAACCAGTGAAAACGACAAAATGGATTTGTTGCGGAAACTAAAGTCCATAAAGTTAAGCCGTGTGGCACTTGAAAATTCGTCAAAAATCAGTACCTTGTGGTACCACACTACAAATTTCATTTCTGAATGTATAATGAAAAGCCGCACACACTGACACCTGATAAAACTTTTTATGCACAAAAACATTACCTGTAGAATCATGACAAAATAAGTGATATTGAAGGAATTACACAAAGAGATGCATGAGGGGTTGACAGCTGTGGCCAGAATGGCTCTGTGCCCCCAGGATATGGTATAGACGACCAGCTTGTCATTGTAAACAAGAAAATACCAGCACGTGTGGCTGGGTCAGGCTTTGTATTACTGGAGAGTGACATCATCGGAAGGGGGGGGGAGACTGTCAAACATTAAAACGGGGGGGGGGTAAAATTACCCGAGAAGAATTCTAAAATTTGGCCAAAGGGGCCCTGTTCTTTAAAGTTAAAAGGAAAAAAGAAATACCTTCAGCGCTCGCTCACACTCAACGTCCCACTTTCCAGTAGTGCGTATACTGTAACTTGTCCCACAGATTGTGTGCGAGTCAATGGAAAGCGTGGGACAAGTTACGTTGAACAGACTAAAGAGGAGAGAGATCCTACATTTTGTACCTGAGTCAGGTTGGAGCTTCTGAATTCATGATCTAGGAGTGGATCACCTGACAACAATATGCCATCCTAGTTACTGCAATGGAAAGGACATTAAATTCCTAATTGAACAGCTATGCTTGTTGTATAGACCTCTGTTCTGAAGTACACGGAGCTGGCCACGCTGGTACCGTCTCACAAGGGCCATTTTGCAGTCAATTAAGAAAAACTGAAGTAAAGGTAGGTGCTTGATTAGATTTAAGTATTACTTTAAGTAATCTTTAAGTAAAAACTGCAAATAAGACCTTAGAGAATACCATTTCTACTTCAATTAAGTAAATGTTTGAAATACTTTATTTTAAATTAAATATAAGTATTATGTACCTAAGATTTTAGAGAATTCCGCCCAGAGTCTGGAGAGCGTTTTGGACAGATGTTAGAGGTCTCTGAAAAGGAGGATAATTTCCCTGCAGAAGGCTGCACGTGGCGTGCTGTTGATTTCGGCTTGCTGTTACATAATTGTTCAGAGTGCTTGTTTTTTCTGCCAATCATCAGTCCTGCATTTTTGGCCCTAGTTTGCATAACAGAATAAAGTTTATTCTTATCCATTGGCTGGGATTTATACCACTGACCATCAGGTTTTCGGCGTTGATTTATGTCAAGGCAATGTAGGGAGTTTATATACACCAAATATGGAATTGATTCCTTCCATATTTGGAAAACCATATCTCTGATTTTACAAATATAGTAAAAAGTAGTTCCACCCATGGGATATAGTCAACAATATCACATAGGCCATATCCCATGGGTTTTCAATGTAATATGGTACAAAGTCAGTGGATAAATATTGTCAGTTACTAGTCAATATTTCATGGTATTATATTTTGGCAAATCTGCAAGAAATATTTGAAATCCAAGATTATCCATAAACACCCTGTGTTTGATAGATATTTCATGCTGAAATAATTGAGAATGTCATTTCTGTTTGTATTGATCCTGTAAGTTAAGTTACATTTTCATTGCACTATATATTTACTTTTTGTTTATTTCAGATATTTTACTACCTGAGTCATACAAGCAACTTTCAAAACATAATATCCATGTGATGCACTAAATCCAATTTATTATCGCTTATATTTTGTGGAAAGGTTCACCAAGAGTTCACTGTGGTTAACGCCAAAGCTTTGAACAATGCCTTCATATTGGCTGGGTAATGACCATTATGGTTTCAAGATAGTCTTGCCAGCCATGCTAGCTGTGTTGTTTGGTTGTGGAGCTTGGTCTATTCCCTTTTATGTGTTCTGCTAGCTGTGCAAGATTGCCCTGCTACAGTTCCTGATGGCTATTAAAATGTTGCCATAACTCATGTCACTTTCGAGTTTCCTGCTGTTATAAACACTGATACACTCTAGCATGCCGTCATTGCTTTTGTTGATATCGTGGCGCTGGACAAGATTGCGTATATGTGGTTGTGTCTGCTAAAATTATTTCCCATTTAAGATAAAAGGAATTGATCAGGTGTGAGACAAACATGCAGACAGGCTAAATGTATACATGCTACCACATGATTTGCCAAATTAAACTTTATTTCAGACGTTTCTGTGGATAGGTAGAAATACAAGTGCCCTACATACTTACCTCTTTGAGTTTACATCTGAAGAGCAAAGCTTACCATAGCAGACATTTTTTTTCACTATTTCCTTTGGTCAAGCTTATATATACGATCAAGTGACAAACCCAGGTCTGCAACAAACATGGGTTACTGTTCAGTCTTACAGCCTACATTTACATGCCACAATAGTGGCTGGCCAACCCCTCCTGGTGTATATTTAGGCCCTGCCTTACTTTTGACCCATTGATATTAGCCCATGCAAATGGATGCAAATTGTAGATCAATTACTTTGCACTGACCATAGCATGTATGGTGAAGCTGTTGCTCAGTAATGCTTCACTGGATGTGAGCTGTTTTCAGGAGTCACACCAGAATCAGAAATTTAATCAAACATAGCAGGATGATGCAACTTATTGAGCCCTAGGTTCGGATTGCAAATTGTTGACATTGAGTCAAATCTGAAGGTCACAGAATCATTTAAGTGAAAATTGGGTTATAAGGACTTGATCAGTCTTCCTCAAACGTGATAGGATCAAGTATCGTACAAAGACCTTTGTCAAAATTGTGCAGTTATGACCTTGACTGGGACCTACGTTTCAACTCACAGGGTCACTTCTGTGAAAGTTGGTCTCTGTGTTATGAGAAATATTTCACCATGATCATTTATTTTGCCACGTAGTGGCTTAATTCTCAAAGTCAAGATCACAGGGTTACTGAATTGAAACTTTGTTTCTGGACCATAACTCGATGGATTGTACACAATATAATAAAATTTGGTTTGGTGATCTATATATTTGTAAGGCTTAGGTATGGATTGCAGATAGTTACTTTTTTCAATAGAGACGGATAATTAAGCTTCATATGATTATAAGTGTTTCCAAGGAGTCACATTAAATTACAAGAATAAGTGACATTGACTTCTTTCATCTCCATGTCAGGCCCACAGGCGTCTGTGGGCCATTGGTAGACGTGATATTGATCTACAGAATCAGTCTGTTCTGGATGGTATCAGTTTAATGGAACAATGTACATGCCATGTTTTATTTTGATGTTACTTTTTAAAATGGGAGGCATTTTATGCAATGCTGCCATCTGGGCTGCACCAAAACTTTGACAGGAACAAGGGCAGATTTGTGTATGAAGCAGGGTCAAATGGGCTTCTATGATAAAGTGAAAAAGAATCTTAAGCAAAGTAATTTACAATGTCGTAAAACTTAAAAAATGCAAACCATGTTCAGAAAAAAAATCATTTGTTTGGTGTGGACAATGATATATTTGAATAGTTAAGTAACGTAACTGGTACCATTGCCGTCATTATAGTGGATCTCTAGTTCTGTGACTTAGCAATCAAGGAGGCCAGAGCACGTTCGCAGTAAATACATTAAATATGAATTCCTCCTTTTGGATCAATGTACACACTGCATAAATTAAGAAGTTGAATGTGGTTTACATCTAAAATAGGACGTGGCATGCATTCCATGGCTCAACGCGTGCTAGGTTACAGGCGTCTTCGTCAGGTGCAAAAAAGCCATGATCATCTGGTGATTTCAATCTTGACCGCCATACAGCTGAATTGACCCGGTATAACTTTGCTATTTTGATATCATGTAGGATTGGTTCAGGCCTAGGTTCACATGACCACGAGGTTTTTTTTTTTTTTTGCTAAAGTTCAGACTCAGTATAGATTACGTGATCACTGTATCATTGCCAATTAACAAGAACTATATACAGCTGTTTCTCTGGCAATTTTTTATTGACATCACTAGCATGTTCATTCCTGGTGCTGGGTAACCTAGTAGGCTACAGCCAAGATTACCAAATTTACAGGGAAACAGCCAATCCATAGTGCCGCAGAAAGATATTTCATAACCACTTAAAAAAAAACTGCATGTTTGCTTGAAAAACTGTTTCCTGTGTTCATAGAATACACTGCAAATAAAACCATGGCCAAAAATACTTTCAGTGATACATCTTGCAAGTGCCAACTCTATACGTACCCTCAAAAACATAAAAAAAATCATTTTCGTAATGACAAAACATGCCACACTTGACCTGTCAGTGCACAATGCTGATGAGAAGGAACCTAATAAGTTTGACTTTGAACAGGTGTCAATCTATGAAGGTCAAACATAATTTACATCGGTTTTTGCACCTGTGAAAAAGAATCCCTTTTACCAAGTACACAATTTACAAAAAATTGACAGGTCTCAATGCCAATTTTCAAAAGAAAAGATCCATTATTCCTGTGAAAAAAATTCAGGATTTTTTTTGCCTAATTTTAGTCTACCTGTTTTTGTATGTTAGCTGAATTTTTGAGATCTTTATCAAGCTGCACCACAACAAAGTATATTCACCATCAGCATAACAAAATCACAGTATTGGCCCCCAACAAATCATCTTTTTTATTCAAAACGCTTGACAGCAAATTACACCTTTCATTTATGCTGCTGCAAAGCAGATCTTACAAAATGCCCATGCTATGAGCAAAGTGCATTCCAGCTTACAATGCTGATCACCATTGACCAGGGCGTGTGCAAGGGCCAGTCCTGCTTTGTGATTGCTTTAGCTTAAAACACCATTAATATAAATGAAAGCAAACAAATTGAGAAATGCATCGGAAGAGAGACAAACAGACGTACAGACTGACATCAAAATGCAACCAGCCAGTAGTGTAGCGTAGTGCATAAGTGTGCTGACCGTAAGTAGCTGTGATCTTTGGATACCTGTATTTAGTACTTTTGAGTGTCCAAACATTTCATCAAATATATGCGACCAACTGACATCGAAATTCTACATGCATGGAAAAAGAATAACAGTGTCTTAAATGGTATTGATAGTAACAAAAGATCATGCATGTCAAATGGAAAGAAACTTCAAAAACATTTATTTGAAAAGTTTAATATATCTGTCGTTTAACAAGCATAAATGAGGAAATTATGGGGATATAAATATAGCAAAAGGAATGTCTTTGATTTGTGCTCACTACAAATGTGTATTAAGGTGCATCGTGCTGATATCAAGACTGCGCAAAACTATACCCACCAACAGAGACAGCGCCAGACAACTCTTACACCTCGTCAACCTGCCAGATCCCTTTTCACAATGTTGCCCTGTGCACTGTCTTTTCCTACATGACTAGCCCTTGTATCACGTCCAGGTGAACAGTCATCTTCACCACCACCACCACCCCCACCCCCCACCCCCCACCCCCCACCCCCCACCCCCATCCAAGCAGGTTAGTGTTGTCAGGATGTTTCCACGCCACAGCAGGCAACAGTGTCGGCACTTGGCCCTGCAAGGACCCTACCTGAGATGGGAAACACACTTCCTGAACCAACCTGTGCAACACTGTTCGATAGGACCACAGTGGAAGTCTTTTGCAGGATCAACTTAAAATGCTGTCACCAAGCATGATCCAGACTGTTGCAGCCGTGTTAAAAAATAGGACCTCGCGGTACTCTGATGCAAATGGAGAATGTTTCCGAACTTTTTGTAATTGCATGCATCGTGATCCATTTCTCAGATAACTTTCGAACTATTTCAGGTGAGTACGATCAACACCATAATGCTGTAATGTATGATAAAGTATTCCGTGGTCTAAGCTTATGATAGGTCTAGATATATTGCTGCAGGTATTTCCCCAGAATCCATTATTTTCAAAATTCTGACAATTAATTCAATAGCAGCTGTCTCTCTTGAATGTAGCTTCTTCAAAACATGTCGACTATTGTAAAACATTTGATATGAACTGAAATAAGAATATAGTTGATGATAAACCACTTTTTCAAAACTTTTCGGGAGAGCTAGAAGAAAAGAGATTGGTCTGTATTTGTTTAGTTATGTATTATTTCCATTTTTATGGATTGGCGACACCTTGTTAATCTTAAGTTTATCAGGAAAGATGCATGTATTTAGCGATTGCTAGACTATTGTAGCCAGTGTTTCTGCTATTTCTGGTTTGATATTTTTTAAAAGATTAGTTGCAATCTTATCGTGACTGGTACTTGTCTTGGACTTGAGATTTCATGTGAATTTTGAAATGTCACATGACGAGACATTTTTGAACGTAAATACATAAAGCCTGTGGACGATTTGGTAAGTTGGCACTAAAATGAGACAAATTTGTAGTGTTTATGTTTCTGATAAGTACAGGTCCTATATTTATAAAGAAATTATCAAAGCATCCGTTGTTTTCACTTTTATTCGTCACACTTGTGATTTTGGTAAAAATTAGGGAATAGTTTAACACGCTTACTTTTCAAATTTATTAACAATACATACCTTTACGACAAATTGAAGCCCATCAAACCTCCCCACATCAGATCATTCTTTGGGATAGTCTGCCCAAATATAACCAATGTATTTGGTCAAGGTCGGAAGTCAGCTGCCTGGTATAGATGGCGCTGCAGTGGCCCGCGACCGCGAGTAGCACCGTCAGAAAAGATTCTAGTGGTAATTATCTTTGGAGACAAGACCCAAAAGGTCAAATACACATTCGTGTTTTAGAGGTAAGAATTATTAATAAATATAAAAATAAATTTAAAGTTCCTCAGATTTCTTTTTATCTTTGTCAATGAAAAAGCGCATAAAGGAAGAGGGCGCTTACTTCTCCAAGACTTACCTTCAAGCGATGGAAGGTATGATCAGTTTTTTTTTCCTCCTGAGATCCGTGCAATCTACAGAGATATTTATGCACTTTCTATCGCAAGATATTTATATTTCCATTTTTATCTTTGCTAGTTTTCTACATTTGGTCGGCGTTTTATGAATTTTGGTATTGAGGAAAAACATATATGTATATATCTACATATATATATATATATATATATATATATATATATATATATATATATATATATATATATATATATATATATATATATATATATATATGTATGTATGTATGTATGTATGTATGTATGTATGTGTGTGTGTGTGTGTGTGTTTTATTATAATTATTTGGACCAAATTTGGCTTATTATAAATGGAATAAAAATTGTCATTGCTCTCCGTCAAGAAAAGTGAGTGCTTTTCAGAATAATTTGAAAATATTTAATTTATCTAGAATTGATAAAATGTATTGCAAGCAAGCAACCTTGGAGCAGCATTTTGGAGAGTACTTTGATAGACATAACTGTATTAATGTTGAAAATTTTGACATCACAAAATTGCTTTACAACAGTGCCTTGTTACCCTCCACTAAGAGATGTCTTTTTAACCAATCTTGCAGAGATGTGCACTGTCCCTTGGAAGAGAATTAATCAGTGAGAAACTGTATGTTGTTATATGTTGATATGGATGTTCAGATTGATATTGTTTTCTGGGAATGGTGCATTTGTTTATGTTTTATGTTTGCATGTTCTTATTTTATTTCCAGTCATAGAGTCATAACTGTGCTATGTGTTCTTTGTTATTCAGTAGTAGGTGTACTGACATTGGTGATTTGTTGATCTTATCTAATCATAGGGGTCTGCCCTAGGACCACTTTTTTTTTAATATATATCAATGATATTGCAAACACTCTTTGGTCATCTATACGACTTTTTGCCGATGATACAACTCTTTTTATTAGGGTGGATAATGCCATTGCAGCAACCAATATTCGTAACAAGGACCTACAGGAAGTGAAAACTTGCTCGGGGCAGTGGCTTGTTTACTTCAACCCGACGAAAAGTAAGAGTATGATAATTTCAAAGAAAAAGAAAACCTTCACAGTACTCTGATTTAGTTTTTCAGAGCAGTACACTGCCAAACAGGGCCATTCGCAACAGTTGGGCCTGATTATCCGTTCTGATCTGACATAGTCTAGTCACATTATGGAATTGATTACTAAAGGGGTGAAAATGGTTAATATTTTGAAATATTTACAATTTCAGCAGGATAGGAAATTTCTTGAAATAATTAATCTTTCTTTAATAAGACCTCTTTTGGAATATGGAGCAGTAGTCTGGAACAACTACACAACACACGCTCCATTCATTAACAAAATGTCCAACTAGCTGCTGCCAGAATTATTACTGGTGCCACTACGGGTACCAGTCATAAACTTAATTATCAAAAGTCTGTTCTTGAGAAATTATCTACACGTCGTGAAAAACACGCACTAATTTTATTTTTCAAAATTATGAACAGCGGATCTCCCCAATATCTGCAAGATCCTATCTCAGCCCCCTTGCGGTAAGAAACGGGTATAACATAAGATCAGGTTCAAATTTGTCCCTATTCCGATCGCAACAAATTTATTTACCTCTTCATTTTTCCCATCTCTTGTCCGACCCTGGAATAATTTTCCCAAAGATGTCCGTAAATAGACCACCTTGCAGACTTCAAGAAAAAGCTATATCAGGGAACCTAAGGTGCCAATAAATTGTTCTACAGGGTTGGGAGGCGAA
This sequence comes from Hermodice carunculata, assembly GCA_964020975.1. Lineage (NCBI taxonomy): Eukaryota > Metazoa > Annelida > Polychaeta > Eunicida > Amphinomidae > Hermodice > Hermodice carunculata. Next base: position 75,928,982 of record OZ026622.1, on the reverse strand, counting down.
GTGCTGTATACCATGCACGATTGCGCAAGGGTGAAGCACTTTGACTTCCGACCATTTCAAAAAAGGTTCTTACAGACTCTCCCTAGTGTTCCTGTGGCAACCACAATGAGCATCTTTTCCTCTACTTCTGCGAATGTAACTTTTGTATCAACCAGAGAAACGCGTTGATTGGTAAAATCATTTCTTTTTCACCTTTCATCACCCCAAACCCTGCTATTTGGCTCCAAATGTGTACTACACGACAAAATGAAATTAAATTCGACGCCGTACATGAGTATATTAAGACAACAGGCAGACTTGGAGCAGTTGCATAGGTATGGACAACTTAGAGGTTCAAAATGCTGATCAACCAGCTACATAATTAAGTTTGGTACACGAGGACGTACTTCAACCCTCTCTTCCTATCTGTAGCGTTTTGTCCTGTCTGGAATTCTTTTGCATTGCCACTCTATCTTTCTCCGTTTTTGTGATGTTTTCCCTCACTCGGTTATGGCTAGACTGATGTTAGTGAGGAGTCTACTTTTCTGAATCTTTACATGTGCAAAAGGAATTTATACAGGGCCACGCCCTGTTTTCTAATTGCTTTTTTAAATTAGATCTTTTTAAACCAAATAGTTATATTACACGATAAAAAGTAAAAGTTAGAGCTTATGTTAAAAATATTTTTACATCTTCATAATACTGATATTTGCTCTTCCCACTTTCATATATTTTAACACTATTAACACCATAATAGTTAATAGGACACATTATATAAACCATGACTTGTTTGTATCAACTCATGAGGGCTCAAGTAGATGATATATCAAACATCTGCGAAGTGATGGACACATTATTTCATTCCATCCATGCAGTCCATTGACTTGGACTATAAATAGAGAACAAGATCCGAGTAATAGATGAGATTTGCAAAGCGAGTTTAATACTTTAGCATGTGAGTATAATTCCGCCCGTGCACTCAGGTGTAGGGTTTGGTCGTGTTGATTCGTCTCCCCAGATGTCACTTAACTTTAGCGCCTCCAGGTTCTTATAAACCTGATGCAAGTTAATAGAGTGTTTATTTGAGTAGTCGTAGTTTTTAGAACTATATTTGATAATACACAGTATCCTGTGAGCACATGCACATAATTTACAGAAAAGTGATTTCATTCAGTGCCCGTAAACATGACAAAGAGTTCTAAAAGTCACTATGTTCGCCATGTCGGAAATATTATAAATTCATAATATTGCAAAGGCAACTTCTTACTTCTGCCAGTTACGAGGATAGTAAGGTTAATTGTGTAATGCAGAGGTTTGGAAAGTCCGGGAAGCTATACTCAGGCCATATTTCCGTTTCTTACATTGTACAAGATTCCCTAATTGGGTCATTCTCCCAAATCAGTACGTTATTCTGTCCTGGTCTAAACAAGGGCAGCTGAGTTGCTAGGAACATTAAAGGTATAAATTTTGGTTTGTTTTATCGTTTAATTTAATGATCTAATTGATTTTAATATTTTCAAATCCAAAGTTAATGTATAATGGTGTGTAGCGCTTGTCACTTTGATTATATGGTCATGATCATGTTGTTCCTGAGTACGAATCATCCCTCTTCTATGTGAATAAAACTAAAAATCCCAATTATAGTCTTGTTAAAAGCTTTTAACTGCTTAAAAATGATGAAATTTTTAACCCAGTTGGAAATTTATTTCAATTTTGCACATATTTAACCATTCAATTGGGATTGAATGCATGTCCTTACGAGATGACTCAACTCTGTTACCAACACCAGAAATGTCAAATACTTTTGATCAGGACTTTACTTTAGTGCCAAGTTTAGTCTCCAGGTGGCTGCTGTGTCAACTGGGATGAAACCACCATTATATTTACTGTATATTATCATATTAGCATGAAGGCGTATAGCTTTTGATGCGTCACTTTTTAAAATATGCATTTGGTGTTGTGCAAACAGCTTTCATTGAAAACATTCAAGATAAAAAGGCGACTCTATAGATAGAATCAAAAGTTATGCCAGTGTTTACCTGTCATAGCCAGGAAACACGTCCTGCGAGCACGGCTTGCCAGCATCAGGTCACTGTGTATGCATATGTGATTCGCCTTCTGTTTATAAAAGTCATGATGGAAAAAATATCAGTCAAACCAAAGAACACAAACAGGGTGATAAGTTCATGTTATAGTCTAGCTGAAACAGTGGGCTAATTACAGCCAAATGGCCCCCCCCCCACAGGTGTCAGCACAAGACAACTAAGAACTATTTAGTGCATAAACCTGCACCTGATTGGCCGCAATGATGTATTCATACCCACTAATCAGGAAATGTGCAAGAGGTAAGAGCACTGGACATTGTACACGTTAAAATGACTGTTTTATTAGCAAGTGGGTGCAATAGATGAATACATTACCACACTGTTACCTAGGGATAACAGGGTAATAGAAATCTGACTTTCAAAATGCCCACAGTGATTTCAAATACTGATAATAAACTAGCCCCATAAGCCACTAGGGCGATAATGGGTCATCTAGTGTGGGCCACAGACATGTTTTAACAGTATATTCTCAACTATGTCCCCACCAACCCTGTTACCAAGGTGAAGTTAACAGGGTTGATAATTTGTAACTGGGCTGATACAAAAGTACCTTGTTGACTGATTTATATATATATATATATATATATATATATATATATATATATATATAGCAGAAGGGTATTTATTCCATAATGAATATATTTCAATGATTGATTTACATGTTTATGTATAATTTTACCAGTGAATTTGTTATCTAATACGTTTTTTGTTTCTTTGCAAATCCAGACCATGCCACTGTCTGCTGCAGAAAATCAAAAGAGATATCGTATGGGCCGGGATGCTGATCCACAAAGAAGGCAGGCATACCTTGACAAAGAGAGACCAACGAGCCGAGAAGGCTCTCCTTAATATGAAAGCAGGTACGCCACGTACAAAACTAAGAAGTTAATGAAGCGACAGAAAGTCAGCAAAGACATCCAAAAATTTAAAATTAGATTTCCATTATGTGTTAATACATGGCTTTAGAGCATCATAATAATAATAATATATTAATATTTATTAACCCCCATTCCTGAGGAGACATCAAAATACATACAAATAATACATACAGAGAAACATGTCAGCTAAAGATAAATAAAATATGTCATATTACCCTTTAGCTGGGCATCATACAAGGAGCAAAGAAGCGAATCAGAAAAGCAAATATGCAGCAAGATCAAGAATAATAAAAAATATAGAAAGCAGCGAATATCACAAATGAACTTAAGGTTCTCAAGGAGACGATTTGACAAGTACAGTGGTGTGGAGAATGATGCAAGTTACAAGTTCGAGCGTCAGACGAAGGCCAATGCTGCAGGGGAGACACTGAAGATATCAGTTACTGAGTTCTTCTGCAGAGATGACAACAGTCGTCTCACCCCTGGCAAGAATCAGACCATTACCAAAGGCAAAAAGAAAATGCAAAAGCGACTGCTTACTGAATCCACTTTCAATATCCATAGGAAATATCTAGCTGAACACACAAATTAGAAATGCTCAAATTCCTTGTTTTGCAAGTTGCGCCCAGTCTGGGTTGTTCAGTCCTCTCTTGACAATCGTGACACATGCCTCTGCAAAACCCATGAAAACCTTACCTTCATGACCACAAAACTGTATCATACCCATATCCTGCAGTCTTCAGACTTGGAACAGCTGGCTGATCACTTGAGACCCGAGGTCAAAATTTTGCATGTATGGTGAATGTCAAACATGCCAGAATAATGTTCCAGCCATCAATGATTTTACACATTTATGCATGAATGTTTCATAACAGTTTGAAACTTTATTGTGGAATTTAATTTTACCAGTATTGCATTGTAATGTTTGATATGGACAGCAATGCTTCATGTGATATTCAGGTGGTTATCAGGAAAGTTGTTCATCGCAAAGATTTTGCCCCCTTCCTATTTTGCTATTTTGATTTTTTTTTTCATAAATATTTGGTTACATGGTAAATTTTACGTGTGTAATCTATTTGTTAAACAAGTAATAATATAATGCATGCGCACAATTCTCAACAGTATTGAGTCGCGATTGTGGGTCTATGGTACAAGTGTGCAATTACCTTAATTTGCAAAGGTGCTTCATCAATGGTGCTAGAACATGCATTTAATACATTGCAATATCTCTGTGTTGGAGACAATGTATATATTCCTATGTGCTGCACTGCTTTAATCTGTTTTAACCTTACTTCATCAATGTTTGGTATCATGAATAAACGTCCTTGTGCAATCTCATGCACTGGCCAAATGATGGTATTAATATTGTTTATGTTAATATAGAATATGTGATCCAGATAGTCATTATACAAGTCGTCCGTCCAGTTTGTGTGTATTGTCTGCTATAAGCAGAAAGTGTTGTAAAAATTTGGATCAGTAGAGATTATAATGGATTTAATATTAGCAGTTTATTGAGAGCTGCCACATAGTTTGTTATTTTATGTGTGGTATGATATAGCTATTATCAGTGTATTCAACCCTGTTACTGTACTCAGCTCTGTCACCGTTAGTTCAACTCTGTTACCCGTATTCATCAGGACTAAAAACTATGTCAGCATTCTGTATGAACAAAACTTTTCATATTATTCAGGGGCACCTTCTATGGTCTGTCTATTCCACTTTATTTATTGTTGTGTTTACAAAGGATCATATTCAAAACTTAAAATGTTCGGTCTCCTTGCGACTAGCGAACGTAGCAAGCTGACATGGAGATGTGGAGTTGACTGTCCACATATTATGTGCTCAGTACTTAATGAGGTTTTCTTGATATAGGGACACACAAAAAAGCCTATGTCAGTAAAATTTTTAATCTTCCATTTCAAATTGACACTCCGTTGGAAGCACATTTGTCGGTAACAGGGTTGATCTGTATGTGCAGGGTAGAAAGTTTTCTGAATAATTTTAATCCAAAGTGCAACTTCAATTAGCTTGCATTCGTTGTGGGATATTGCCTCTGTATTTGTAGATAATAACAAATTGGAAATTGCATTCCTTGAAAAGGTTTGGACTTGCTTTATTTGCTATTTGAAATGTGTACTGATTTGGGAGAAGTCATTACACTGTTTCTGTTTGTTCTATATATATATTGTGATGCACATTGTTGATCGGTGCCGTTCCGGAAGAATGAAGGCTACAAGCATCAAGAAATCAACGATTGCCTCGTCATACCACTGCCAAGCTTTGGGGCAGCCCTGCAACCACCAAAATCGATAATTACTTACATTATTTCCCATTGGGACATAAATTTCCTTACAGTGAGCTGTGTTCTCTCTTTATTTTATAATCAATGTCTCACGAAGATTTAGATGCACTGGCTCGGGTGTTTATGTACTTTCTTCCGGACAATCATATTGCAGCTTTTATATGACAACTCTTCAGAATTTATATTTATTGTCTCGTGGCATTCTTACACAAATGGTCTGTCCATGAATCCTTCAGACTGTGATATCTCACGAATCTCTCAGAATTTAATTTCCATATCACTGTCTACCCGCATCCTAAGATCCATAAATAAAGAGAGTATCCTCACAGTACATTTGTACCCTTATTTTTTTTTTAGAAAAGCCATACAAGCGAGCTCTATAAAATGTAAGTCCGCTTACCCATTTTGATAGCAACCTAGAGCTGTAAATTGAATGAACAGACGCTTTGAATGTTTGTGTTGTTGGTAGTAGTAGTAGCAGTAGTAGTAGTAGTAATGGTGGTGGTGGTGGTGGTAGTAATAGTAGTAGTAGTAGTAGTAGTAGTAGTAGTAGTAGTAGTAGTAGTAGTAGTAATAGTTGTTGTTGTTGTGTTGGTAGTGTTGATGGCGGAAGTAGTGATAGCACTAGTGGTAATGTTAGTGTTAGCAGCAGTGGTATTAGGTAGTAGTTGCACTAGGGGTAGTAGCAGTAATAAACTTTTTTTCTTTGAGATAGGATGCGACAATTACCCGAAGTATCCAAAGTCCTCTCTTGTGGTACTTGCACAAGCGTCAAACTGAAGTATCAGCGGGCATTGGTGCTTGACAACACAATAAGAAGGGAAAACGACGATGAATATAAAACTTGGACGTAGAAGTAGCGACAAAACCTTATGATGTTTGAAATGAAGTGTACCTTCGCATATGATAAACCACAACACCATTCGAAATAAACACTATCAAATGGTGCGTAACGTACTTGGCTAAAGTTAAATAATAGATGTATGAGTGCATTGTAAATCCAGCATAGTTTCATTTCATAGATGCAAACAATATGTTAAAGTTTTTAATGCTATAGGGTACCATATTCTATACAATAAACTGGTGCAAATCTTTGTATCTCTATTAGCCGCCAGATGGAGCCAGGAATGTCATTGCCACGCTGTGGAGCAGCATGATTCACCTCGAGGTTTCTGTTTTGCTGCATGGGCTTGTTTTTGAAGTTGAAGCAGGAAAGGATGACTGAAACTGATGGGCCATCGGATAGATGTGGGGAAAGTTTAATCTTTGCAACTTTTAAACATGTCCATATGATATGGGATCAAGTTTCAGGTCATCCAGGCAAATAACTGTGCCCGAATACATGTGAAATACATTTTGTACGCAAGTCTATTTCTTTTACATAGGTTTCACCAAATTTACCTACTTACTACGAAATAAAACTTACTTCCTTACTTACTTACCAAATTTACTTAAATCAAAATTGTATTTATTCGGCCGTCCGTCCGTCCGTCCGTCTGTCTGTCTGTCTATCTGTCTGTCTGCCTGCCTGTCTGTTTCTCAAGTTGCTCTTACATGCATGACCTGTCCAGGGTGCACATCAGGATCATTTAGCTGCCTGGTTCATAAGCTACGCAAATTCAAATTCAGTACCCTTTCCTTCCATAAATCCATTTATATATATACATATATATATATATATATATATATATATATATATATATATATATATATATATATATATATATGTATATATATATGTATATATATATATACATATATATATATATATATATATATATATATATATATATATATATATATATATATATATATATATATATATATAAATGCAAAAGCACATCTTCATCCGTGACACCATTAGCATGATTGCATAAAAGTATCTTTAAAAGAAAGCATGCTGTACACCATTGGGTGCTTTGCATCAAATCTATGGTTCGAGAACAAGGTCATTTACCAAATTTATGCCAGCACAAGTACCTTCTCAGTGCAACGCCTTTTCTTTTTAATCGAATCAACTGATATATGACCAACTCAGTGCCATATGATCTGAGGTCATCACCTGGACACAAAAAATGTACATAACTCCATGTCTCTTTTCTGTATTTTCCGGAGACTTTATTACATTATTTGTTCCTCTGCTTGTTTGCAGAAACAAGTACCTGTTGCTAGCAAAAAAAACCTACAAAATCAAAAGCAACTCAGGCAAATTTTTCTGGTTTGCGTGTGACATTTTGGCCTCTGTGAGATTAAAAGATGAAAAAAGAAATTGTACTAATATTAATTCCATAAAGCTACCATGCAAATCTGAGCCAGTGCTCATAACCTGGCCAATATATTCGCTCAACGACCTTAATATGTAAACGTTTTGTTCGAGCCTTACTTGTCTACACATGTTTTTGAAGTATTCTGGTGATATGAAATCAGGGCATTCACTCTAAAATTACATGAGTTTTTCAATTGAAGAATGTCATCATCGCCAAATTGATGCTAAGTTACCGGCTGCTACGGAAACTCTCTGGCATTGACAGTTAGTATGTGGGTCACAGCTCCACACAGACACAACATTAACTCAACTTCAGGCGCAAAGTCATGATATTTGTAATCGCATCAATACCAACTGTGGTTAGTTTACATTTGTCAACATTAGATTACGGATATTATGAACGGATCAGAGTTCGCCGCTGTCGATCTGGACCCTTTAGTGCTGGTTCAGCACACACCCGGCCAACCTTGTTTCACTGGAAGAACATATTCATTGTCTTATATGTGAATTTTACATACCATTTGCCCGTATTTGAGTCAATTGGGTCAGGATCATTGCCTACATAAGCCGGTAAAATTCATGGATAAACTTCAGGCTTTAACAGACTGGCATCTTCATTTCTAAAGAAAGGAGTGATTGGCATAAGCAAGAGTTGGTAGCAGTATCTCCATCTACGTTGATTCCTTGTTGAACTTTTTGTCAATGATTCCACTGTGCTGTATGTAATTATAGAGAGTAAAGGCCGACCTAGCTCTATATTATCAGGAGACCAGGGCAGCTGTGCGCTGACCAAAAACTCGCTTCAATCCCCTCCTATAAAAAGAAAAAAAAACACATAAAAAAATTAGAGTCAGCATTTTGTTAAAACCAAAAGAAACCCGAGTTATGTCTATTGTAGTCTGCTTCAACGTTTTCACTTGAATGTCTCCTGAACACAAAATATTTTGAACTATTTTGAGTGGTTATCGTTATCAACATTATGTCAGAATAGTGAGCCCTATTGGTTACCAGCTTCCTTTTTATGTGGATGTGGCACTTGGAGCGCCATCAACACCATGGACAGTTAAAGTTCTTCCAGCATTCCAGTTGCAGTTAACTAGTAAAGAATTAAAAGACGTTATCAAAGCAAACGTCTTAGCTCACCAATCATGCAGGACAGAGATGGCAGGAATATCCATAAGCAAGAGTGTGGGAAGTTTGCGAGTCCGAGTCACTTTTGCTTAATGATATAAAAACCCTAAAAAAGAATAAAATGCCAATTTAATTCGAGTTTGGAGCTGTTATATTTATGATCTTAGAATTCGCTTAAAAAGTACACTTTATGCAATAATAACTGCGATTGTTAAACACTTCAAATCACAGTACTCTAAGTCATGTTATTACATGTCATGCCCTCTCAAGGCATTATCTTGATTAATTGATGTCAGGTGGTTCTTGTACAACATATCATATCTTCACATTTTGGTTGTGCCCTGTTTGACTTTTTGAGTGTGGAAAATGAAGAAAGTAGTTCTGATAAACAAACATTTTTGACAACAAAATGGGCGATGTTTCTATTCTCTTTTGATACTAATTAGTTTTTCTGTCGTTCTCCTTCGTCAACGGCTTTCCTTGGCACGGGTTGAGCAATGCGCACGACTAATAGCTATGGCGTCCTGTGATATGTCATGTGATGATTAATTTCATCTGCAACTCTCCTTCAAAATGTTTGCGATAAATTGTAATGA
>OZ026622.1:75894725-75914725 GCA_964020975.1 Hermodice carunculata | reverse complement strand
ACGTTTGCCAAAATAGGGGTTACGCAGTCCTCGCTGGCCTGGGATACCAAGCTCAGTGAGCAGTTCATACAACTCTAGACTCTAAGTCGTTTCAATAGGAACACCATGATATTTTTCCACCACACCAAGTTGGACAATTGTACAAATGCACAATAATTCCATTTCATGTAGGTTTAATTATGTAACTGCAGCTTGCAAAAGTGACGTTTACCCACCTGACAGCGTTAGTGTTTACGTTAGTTTAGTTATCGTCCCATTTTTATTCATTATAGACCGGGACAGAGAGAGAGAGATACTTAGCGAACTTGGAGAATACCCTGTAGTACTCAAAATTTTATCCTAAATGTGTAAGAATTCGCTTCGTATGGTACACTTGAATTCAGACTCTCTTATACATGACTGTTTTCTTTGTCAAGTGAATTATATTGAAACTGGAAAAATGAAATGGTTAACGTCTTTGAGAGACACATCGATTATTTGGCTTTGATTAAATGTGGGAAACTATTGTTTCGCTACAGGACTTTCCGACGAAAATATTCATAACGAGGGCCACAAAAAATTCTGTGTACAGTGAAAACAATTTCTACAAAATCACACAGTAACCAGATAAACAGTTGAGCACCTACAAATTTCGTGCTGAAAGAGTATTTAAAATAGATCCAAGACAGAGTGCTAAAAAGAAATATTACACGTTTCTGAATCAGTTCACACAACCGAAAAATAGAAACTGGAAGACAAAGAAGACCACAAAACATACCATTAGAGAAAATTTAGGTGAAACTTGTGATATGATCCAGGTCGTAATTCATTTAACTGCAACTTGCAGGTATTTTGAAAATGAAAGAAAAAGGGCTTTTTAGTGAGCTTGTTGGTAGTTTTCCTTTCTTCTCGAATATGGACGATACTGAAAAATTCACATTTATCACGACAGTTAAATATAATTAAAAAAATAACTGCATTTCAGGATTATTTTTTAGATAATGCAGAAAAGAGGTACATTTTGACAAGTCTATACTACTGCCATTGCTATTTGTGGTGTTACCCATGTGTGTCCGTGTGTCTAACTGTTAGTTTGTACTCTACATTAGTGTCCTTATCTTGAAATGTACATTGTCTTATAAACAAAGTGTCATGTTTTTATTTTTAGATGCAGTTAAGAAACTTCAAGTTCACCCACACGTATGTAAATATATGTATATTTATTATTATTATTATTATTATTATTATTATTATTATTATTATTATTATTATTATTATTATTATTATTATTATTATTATTATTATTATTATTATTATTTCTATTATTATTATTATTATTATTATTATTATTATTATTATTATTAAAAGCACCGAAAAATTTGGGGCAAATCATAATGTGAAGTACAAATCAGAATAACAACACAGACAGAACAGAACAAAAATAGATACAATGAATAAAAGTTACCAAGGACTTAAAAGAAGTTGTGGTACATGTTGCTTGATGGAGCCACGTTGATTAAACCTCGGTTTAGATAATAGGTAACACAAAGTGTACATTAACTTTGCAAGCTGTTTCAGGTAACTGCCTTGGTTTTGAGCACACACAAGAAAAAGGAATGTTATATTTATACAAACGATTCGCCAGGGCCCACAAATGAGTCACCCAATATAAAGTTTAACAACAAGTGAAAGAAAACAGTCCGGGTAGGTGTTTTGCACTTGTCTTATTCGAACAGGTTGACTTGTGACATCTTGCTCAACCACGTCAAAAATGGCAGGCATTTTCAAAACGGCTGGTAGTACAGTATGATGAAGATGCTTGCCAAAACTTGACCCATTTTGACAATTATAGCCTAATGATGTCCCGTCGCTCTTAAGGAGGTCTATGCAGTCCATACCGTAAGGGAGATTGGAAATACGTATTTTCTTCTGGATAGGTAAGTTCACATGAGAGTGGAGAGCAGCATATGACCAAGGCCACGCAGGATAGTCGACAGATCGTCCGTCTGGCGGCGCTGCATCTTACATTCACATGCGTTGCTAATGTATGTTGTGCTGAGAATACTCCGTTCCTCCACGGTTTGAATAGGGCTGTCTCCTGAACATGAAAAACGTGAGAAAAGACTGCCCGGCGTAAACATTTGGGTGTTACCAGTAACCAGAAAATTTAAATTTACTGCGACCATATCTTGAAACTTCCAGATCTGGGCGTGCCCCTGGCAGATATAAATAAGGGATTGAACTCGGGGGGGGGGGGCGGGAGCGGGGGGCGGGGGGCGGGAGCAGTGAGGGTAATTAAAGTTATATCATCCACATAGCAAAGTGATTAATATTAGGGCGTCCATCACGTATACCATAGTTGGAGCCATCAAGCTGAAGCAATAAGTTATTATTGAATACATTAAAAGAATGGGAGAGAGTGAGCTGCCATGTGGGGTCCCTCTCGTCATGCATGTGAAATGGTTTGCTTCACCTGAGACAAAGACACAACTCGTTTCTTAATCTCAGAGTACACAAACGTGGCCATTTGACAAGAGCATAGAGGTTTTTATATTAACTTTACAATAAAGCCCGTCAGCCGGTTGCAAGACACTCCACAATTAGTTTATAAAACAACACATCATGCTATATTTTTTGTCAAAACACCGCTCTGCATCTAAAATGCAGATGAAGATGGGTGATTTGTTGAATTTGAAGTAAGAAATAGTATCATTCAATAGCTCGCAACGCAAGTCGGTACGAATTTTTGCACTCAATCCGTACTGGGTGTCTGAAGCGGTATCTTGAATTTTGATTAATAACTCAATTAATTTTCAATATATTGAGCATACCATTTTGGCCTAACGTTGGCAGGGTCATTTTGGATTCAAAGTAGGCTTTTTCAATAAGGGGCAATGTCTCCAGTTTGAAAAACAGCAGGTACAGTTGTGCGATTAAAAATATGTGAACAAAGTGCAGCCAGATGGCGCTTTAAAATATCTGTTACCATAAACCAGCTGTTCCGCCATTTCCCTGTCAATACCAGAAGAACCCGAAAGCCCAAATTTGAGTAACAACATGATATCTGTTTCAAAGATATTTTGTTCTCTAAAACGGTCGCAACTATGTTTTCAACCCCTTGCTGGATATTCGTATTCAGGCATTGCTGCAGCGCACCCATGATACCGTAATATTTAGTAAAGTTCTCTGATTTGAGGGCAGAGTTAGGACTCTTTCGTTGCAGCATTTTAATTTCATTCCAAAACTGTGATAAAAAAAAACTGATTTGGATGATTTTGGTCTGGCAATGCTTACGTTTTCAGTTCATTCTTTCTATGAAAGACGCATAATCACAACACTTGACAAACTCTCATTTGTGCCAAATGATGTGCTCACCTTCCAAGCTGAAAAGAATGGGGCCAACTTATAAAAAATGGTTTTGACCGAAGCTCTGCCTGATATGGCTCTTAATACCATCCTTGTTATACAGAATACAACACATCACAGCATGCAGGAGGATATATCTTCTCATTGCATGTTTGTTATACACAATACACGAGAATATATCTCCGCATTCCTTGTTTGTCATAGACATTACACCATATCACAGTGTCCAGGAGGATATAGCTCCTCCTTCCATGTTTGTCATAGACAACACTCCATATCACAGCATGCAGAAGGATATACCTCCTGATTCCATGATTGTTTGAGGGGCATTCCCGTGGTATTTTTTGTCGCGGGCGGGACATTTTGCAGAATTCATGAGCTCATAACTAGTTCAATTTTCTCTTTTTCATTATTTTTGCCTGATAATATCTTGCATTGTGACACAATTAATGATCCTAAAGAGGAAAAAAATAAGTTTTTAATTTTTTTGTCCTTTTATTGGGGAAAAACAATGCGTCGCGGACGGGACAAATTTCGGACATGGGTTTTGACATAGAGGCATTTATTTCCAAAAGTCTGCTCTGTTTGCAATCATTCTATATTTTATTGTCCACTATTTGTTAACTTACATATTTCTACAGTTCTTTTCATAGAAATTTGAATCCTCAAACTTAAAATGTTTTTTAAAAATGCAAATTAGGAGTGTCGCGGACGGGACATCAGACTCAGTCGCGGACGGGACACTTTTGTCTATATGTACTGAATGCACAGTAATGTCAATATATTTTAGAATACTTTTTCACAGAAACACCTAAATCATGTAGAAATACTTATTCATAACGTTTTTTGTCAATTGATGGCTGTGCTTTCATCAAAAAATAACTTTTAAAGTCACTGCATGTTAAAACTGTCCCGTCCGCGACAGTAATTGGGGTAAAATTCATTTAATCAATGAATCAGAGCAAAATAATCAATGTCAGAAAGGTTCTCGTTTTGTATTTCATTAAGAAAGGGACAAAGATTTATTTTGCAATGTATAATCAACATTTTGACTCATTTTGAAATAATTTTAGTTGGGTATCAGTTTTGTCGCGGACAGGACAATTTTTACCTGCGTACTTCACAAGCAAAAAAACAGGTTTATTTGATGAAATTTTGAAAATAATTACATAAAAAGGGTCCATATATGTAGTATTTTACATCAAGCAGTGAACTAACTTTATAGAATTGTAATTTTGTGTAAAAAAGTCAGATACTAGCAGTTTAATATCAAAATAATGTGTATTACATAGAACTGACTGTCCCGTCCGCGACATTTTATTTTTTTTTTATATTTCAGAGTTTAACTTTTTGAATTCATTTTTTCTTTAGTTTCATGGAGAAGCTCCCATGGTACTATAGAAGGATCTGAAATGTCTTTTTAAATATTTCCTGGTTATTTAGTGACATTAATTTTTAAATGTCAAACGTCGCGGACGGGACATTTAAAAAATTTGACAGTAATTAAAATTTTAAATTTAAACTTCACTTTGGGTCAAACAAGGTTTTTGATATCCATATAGTCTGTCTTCATTTGTCTAAAGTGATTTTTTCCAAAATATCACAAAAAATGAAAAAAATAAAGCATTTATTGCAATGTCCCGTCCGCGACGCTAGTTTTGAAAATTTTTAATTCAAATCAATTTTTTTCAAACAGTGAAGTCGCTGGGTAAAAAATCTTTTCAGATCCTTTAAATATAATGTCTTGGCTTTAGAATTTTATATAAACACACAACTTCCCACCACTTTTAATTTTTGAAAGTCATGTCCACATTACCACCGAATGCCCCGTATAAACAATACACCATATCACAACATGCAGGAGGGATGCCTCCTCATTCCATTTTTTGTAATAGAGAACACATCATATCAAAGCATGCAGGAGGATGTGCTTCCTAAGTCCGTTCTTGTTAAAAACAATACACCATATCACAGCATGCAGGAGGATATACCTCCTCGTTCTATCATTGTTATCAACAATACACCATATCATAGCATGCAGGAGGAGAAAGCCCCAACCAAAGCAACTGGAAAATGCGACTTGATTGCGTGGCTGCAGGAGAATAAATATCTAAGTTCTACCTTATGTGCGTAAGGCAAAATTATACGAGGTGATAAAGAGACATAAGTCAAGAGAAAAATATTAAATGGACAGACTGCTCTGACAATATGGACACGATGTAGTATGCTTCCCCCTGTATCACTGTGGCTTGAATACCATTGTACTTATCTAGGCAGAAGTGAAAACGTATTGTAATGCACAATACTACATGGAAAATGAAAAATAAATATGGAGAGGCTCGGGGATGGATAACTGCAGACACTTGGGGAAATGGTGTTGCACATTGCAAGAAACTAAACAAAGAATAATAGTAACTGCAGTAAGTCTGAGGTTCACAACAAATTTCAACAGTGATAACAAATTATTTATACAAAACCGGGATCAAAATATCGTACTAAGCTTATATTATCGACATCTGCGATTATAATGTTCATGAAATACATATTTTCCTCAGCCTATACCGTAAAACATTAAAATCCTGGGCATAAAACAATTTGACTTCAGCATCATAGTACTGTGCTTTGTTGTAATGAAACACCTCTGCGTTATATCATGATGGTCAAACTTTCCACGACAATGAAACCAAAGCTCAAAGTCTGAATGATTATTTTCTAACTCAATGCACTGTGGATAGATCGATACGTTCCTTGCCAGCTAATATTCAGAGCGACTTTGATACGTTCGAAATTTTAACTGTCAAAGAAGGAAAGGTTACAGCCATTTTAGAAAGTTTTGATGTTTTTATGGGGAGTGGCTCGGGCGGAATCAGTTCTCGACTCCTCAAAGAAGCTTTTGTTGCGAAATCTCTTACAAAAATACTCAATATGTCCTGGTCCTGTAATATCTAAATCAAGATGTAGTGTGAAGGTTTACCCCCCGGGTTTACCACAACCCTTTCGCTGTCTATTGTGTCTTGTCTTGGTTCACTTCTTCTTCGAACTGTGTGGCACTGCCACTCCATCTGACTTGTCACGTACTGTTACATCTCTTACAAATATGTCAAGCAAGTGTATCGTCTTCCTTGTTGGGTAATGTCCAACTACTCGTCCGTTTTGTGCAAGAGGGATTAATATGCCCTGATTCCCAAGTGTGTTTTTTTTTTCAATAAAATATGTTTAAACCAAGTTCTTGTACTGTAGTTGTGGAATTTTCTAACCTGCTGATGCCCACCATATATTCGCAAGTCTATCATTGAAACACGTTGAACATGTGCAGGAATGTGTGTTCAACTCTCCTGGTGACATTTAGCCAATTAAATTTCTGATACTAAATATGGTTTCCTTTATGCTCGCTCTAGATGTGCCTAATTGTCTGGTTTGGGCTGTTTTTAATTCAACCTTTGAAGTAGTGTGCTTTATACTACACGCAAATTTCTTGGGCAGAAAGCGCACTTCAGCCCCCATGCAGTATCTGTATGGTCCTGTGTCATGGTTTTCCTTGAAAGCGTGAGATGCCGGCACTCTCACTGTTTCTGTATCGTGATGTCGTCCCTACCAGCAAATCAGTGACCTCCTCCTACTGTCCTGTTGGCAGGCATTGTCCTGTTTTCTGATGGTACTTTTTTTCAGGAATGAAATATGTTTAATGGACCATTTGAAGGTTGGTTGATACTTTATACCAAACATTGAACCCATAATCAACATTAGGTCGCTAACTGAATATTTCTTTCTTCTTTGGGCAGTAAATTTATTTTGTTTTCTGTATGTATAAAACAATTCAAACCTCAACTGATCTTTTTACAACAAAGCACAATCTTGTCAACAATTTTGATACAACCAACAGTATTGATATTGGTGATAAATCACCTTCATCGTCACAACCAGTGTTTGTGCAGTAATGTCACCCATGCACCTTTTAATTTCCCGGAGAAATTATACGATCCCAGTGATATGTTTATCATGGGAGTCACGTAGTTAAATAAATATTGTGACTCATCTTTTCGGAATTTAAAACAAATGTTATCGTACCCAGACGATTTGTTTATATTTAGCATTGTTAGCAGCTTTAAAATGTTGGCTTGCGAAACAGTTTTAACAACAAAAGACTCACTTTCAGTGCCCCTCGATCTGTAAGAGTTATGTCTGTGTGCCCGCGTAGACATAATCTATTTTTCTAGGTATTCTTTATTATGTCTGTGTGCAAACACAGACGTATTGTGATTCTAGGAATTCTTTCTTTCTTCACAGGAAAATTTCTCCGATTTTTCATTCGAAAACTATGTTGCGTAAAAATTCCGAACTTAGTACTTTCCCAGCCATATATAAGAAAAACCTCCATATGCTTTTTATAAGTAGTCTGTATTTCCAAAGTATTAGTAATATCCCACTTGTCCCCACTGTACCGACGCGTGTCTCGAAATATCTCACCAAGCGAGACTAGGTAATCAAATATGCAGTTTGGGCGGGAACTTAATATGTATATCTCATGGACTTACATTACGGGTTATGTTTCTTCGTCCACTCACGATCTGGGGCGCGCGCTCAGATACAAAAACTAACTATTGTGAAGTCCTTCCAGCCTCGTATGGGTCTGAACGGAATCAGCATGAATTTTGAAAAGTTAAAACAAGCACACCAAAATTTTCTTTGTTTTATGTTTGTTGTGTGGGTTGGGAATAGGAACAGGAAGAATAAGTTTGAAAACAGGTTTTATATATATATTGTTGCGTCTGTAGTGTACTGAACATACTTTTTCGAACAATTTGATTATTGTAATTTATAGGCAATAAGACTAAATCGAATTTTGATATATTTGTTGCAATAAATTAAATCAAACTATAATTGAATATTGATATTTACATTATTTAAGCGCTCTGGGAAATGACTCAGACTCAGACTCAATTTGTTCAATATGATGAACTTTCTTCTAAAAAGCTAACAGTTAGTGCTGGTGTCCCTCAGGGATCGATACTTTGTCCGCTCCTCTTTATGATTTAAACAAATGATATGCATCTTGCCTCTTCTGTTTTTCAATCCATTTTATATGCTGATGACACCACTGTTGTAAAGAGCCTTTGTTCTATAAGCTTCTGCCCTACCCAAAATTTAAATGTCCAAAATACATCTCTCTTCATAAATTGTGAATTAAACAAGGTGTATTAAGATTGGGTGGCAGCAAATAAACGTTCTCTCAACTTCGCAAAAACATAATATGATGCTCCACTTTCCTCAAAGAAAAACGATTTTTACGAAATATTTAAATAATATGTTCCCGTGTTAAAAACAGGAGAATTTTAATTCCTTGGTCTCTGAATTCAATAAAATTCAAATTGGAATGCTCATATGCTCATATAAATAGGATTGGCAATTAACTTCCCAATCTGGTTGAAATTTTCAAAAGAACCAACAGTTTTATGCCCACTGATACTATGCTACTAATGTACAGCTCTCTTTTTCTGCCACACCTAAATTACTCTCTCCTTGGCCGGGGTTATTCATGTAAACGAATTTTTCAACTTCAAAAATGGCCATTCGTCTCATATCTCATGCCAGGTACATATCCCACACTGATCCTCTATTTAAAAAACTTTATATTCTTAAAGTTGAAGATTTGTTTACGGTCAAAGGCATTAAGATTTTACTTCAGATACACAAGAGATCACTTACCAAAATATTTTCAAAACATGTTTTCGGTCCATGCATCGTATCATACCTACTTAATCCTTGGTCGATATAATGCATCTTTCCCAGCACCTACTAGAGCTAGATCCAAACAGTCTATCAGGTATTACATACCAGCTTTACTCTTAAATCATCCCCCTTGCATCACTGATAAATTACATACTCATTCACTCTTAGGTTGTTCAGGATATATAAATAATCACCATGTATATCTATACTCAAATGCATGTACCATACCTAACTGTTCTGTTTGTAACTCTTAAATCGATTATTTTTACGTTTGTGTTTTCTATGTTTCCTAATTTTTTGAGTGAGGTTACTTAATCAGTTAATATCTCTCCAAAGTGGCTCCTGTGATAGCGGAAACTTATGCCCTTAGCAGGAGTCACCCTACTTGTAATTTTACTAAATAATGGTAACTGCTGTGATTTCATAATTTTGAAACTTGTATTCCACATGTATGTGTTGTTTTTGATATGTCAAATAAACGTCATCTGAGTCTGGGTCTGAGTTTGAGTCTGAGCTTGAGCAAATTGCTATCTGAATATATTAATTTCCATATTTTATATAATCTTGGTTTAAACATATTTTATTTCTCAAAGTACACGAATAAAGTTTTACAGAAATAATATGACAATTGGGAGAAAGAGCTGAGCCCTATCCAAATCCCTCTTGTGGAGAAGAGACAGAGACAGCACATTACAAAACAAGACAAAAACACACTTGAGGATGACAGTCACAAGACCAGGACAGAAGGGCTCATAGTCTTATTAAAGTCTACATTGTAATACATACTGCCGTTTGTGTACATGTATAAATGAACTCAAACACTAATGACCTTGCTTAGCCTATCCCTGATGGTTTAAAACGTCCAGTAGCTGAAACGTAATCGTGGGTAGCAGAAAAAATTAATTCATTATCGAGCAGAGAGCATGTACAAGAACCATACAATATTGTTTGCAGAGTAAATTGGGCGAGAGAAGTGATGGCAGAATGTAATGTTGATCGTGGTACAGTATATAGACGGCATGCGAAAAAAAAATGCCATGTATCTTCAACCGATGATCCGCAGCGGCACTTAGGTGTGTCAAGAACACCAAGTTTGTGTAAATGAGAATTTAGTTGGCTGGCACCTAGACGTAAGCGTGTGTGCTGAACCGATATAAATCTATTGCCAAAGTTATACAACTCAGAGAAGTTTATACTTAGAGGAACTGGTTGGCATATCTTATGTCCGGTTGCACATGTCCGGGTCATGTAACCCGGAGTTGAATTGATAATCTAGGGCTACGCGACTCTGGGTTATGAAGCCATTGATCCAGATTCAAATTCGTTTGCACTTGTCAAGATCAAGTCAGGGTCTGGTGACTCCAGGTTACACTGTTGTGTCTTGAGTGTGTATGCCTGTTTTGCATAGATTATATTGTGTTGTCATATGGATGGTAGGAATTAGCCAATCATAAGGCTCAAAAAGTGTTGATTATATCCCATAACCATTGATTATGAAAAAGAATGTATTATGAAACTTGATAATGCATCTTTTTGGGGCTGACCTTCACCCTCAATAATCGCAAAAAGGGCCCACAAAAAGAGTGAATTAAGTAAAACCTATAACTCACTCTTTCGGAATTAACCCTTTCAATGTCTAACAATAAAATTTGAAATGATTTACCTGAATTTCCATAATAAAAACTTTCCACTCATGTACCAGCACGCATTATACCATCGGCCACAAGACTTCTCCGGGTCAGTAGTCTTGATGCAGTAGCATATCATGAACGCAAAGCAAACTTTGATTGTAAAATTGTAAGAACACTACACATAAAAACCAACATACCTCCCATTACTGCCGGTGCCGTCATTTCT
Organism: Hermodice carunculata; assembly: GCA_964020975.1. Classification (NCBI taxonomy): domain Eukaryota; kingdom Metazoa; phylum Annelida; class Polychaeta; order Eunicida; family Amphinomidae; genus Hermodice; species Hermodice carunculata. The sequence goes on along the minus strand of OZ026622.1, from coordinate 75,903,793 downwards.
TTGGAAAAATAATTGCTGAGTTGCAATATTATCAAGTTCAATTAGAGACACGTCATCTTCCATTTTGTGGCAGCTAGCAGATTCACGAACTACCTGAACGCCTGAGCGAAATCACGAATGAATTGACCCAGAAGTGAAATGACACTGTCACACGTGTGTGTAAGAATTTGATTACGTAACTGACAGATAATAGGCTTTCAATCATGAAATCACTGATCCGACCTAAACACAAATGACCATTCCTACCAGCCAATGACAAATGTGTTATAACATGAAAGGAGACGATTATGGCTATTACAACTGTCTCGTGGCTTCGCCACTCGACAGTTATAAGCCATAATCGTCTCCTTTCATGTTATAACTCTCACATGTAGCTTCATTCCAATCTACCCACTTCTTTTTCCTTCCCCTGCATGGTTGTGTGTGAAGGCAAATAGAGGGTCACGCCATCAGAACGGGCGAAGAACGTAAAAAAAAGACAAAAAAACTGCTCATTTCTAATTTGAACAAACAAATTCTAAAATTAGTAGAGGCGGATAAATATTGTGGAAAGTAAAACAAAAATGTTAGGGCTAGGTCCAGAAGAGGGAAGAGGCCTCGAAAAGAATTGGCAACAAGCAAATGTAGAGATGCGGGATAGCAATCGACCAAAAATGCATGGGAAATTTGAAAGATAAAATTGCTCAGTAGAAAAGATCCCCGGAAACAACTGGTGGAGGTGCTCCTCCAAAGCGAATAGTCAGTAAAGCCACTGTCTGTCAATTCAGTCATCCCTCAATTTAAGTCACTTTTCAATGCGACATTTTTTTTTACCAATTATCAGCATTCTTGAAGAATTGCGGACATTGAAGACATTTATGCATAGTTTTTGGCTTGTATATTATAGTTTACCTATCTTACTTTGTTGCATAGAATTTGTGATTATAAAATAATTGAGAAAATAAAAAGATGATTTTGTTCTGCCTTGACATGGAGGAAAATTTCGAATCTATGAATGCCTCCATTTCCTTTCACTAGGAGATTGTTCATCCAGCGTTCGAAGGTGTTTGGGCACAAAAGTGTAATAATATTTATCGTGATAGTAAACACTGTTTTTTGGTACATGTACTGATGAATGAAGTAGGTACTGATGAAACGTTTAATATATGTATTCCATGTATGGGTGATGAATTTGTTGTGCTGCGCATGAAAATATCGCTTTGTGGCATCTGCTTGTTTCGTCATTCTACTTGCCTTCGGCAGTGGGCTCTATGGTGCCATACCAGGAAACAACTCTTTTTCCCTCGTGTGTGTGTGTGTGTGTGTGTGTGTGTGTGTGTGTGTAATCATGAGACCCAGCTATTATTCTGCTAGCTGCTCCTGTGTCTCTATTCAACAGACGATCAACCAAATCAAATTTATGCAACTAGTCAATATAATATTCCACGGTACGGTAAAACCCCCACTTACAGCAAAGTGATGTGTACATACACTGGAAAATCGGGGTAACTTTAGCTTTTAATCCTGGCTGTACCCTGAGTTAAATTGTGGGGTTAAATTCAGTAGGGCTTCAGTTTAACCCAGACATGTGCAAGTGCACATACCTATTTGACAGGGCTTGACTCCAGAGTCACCGTAACCCCGACCTGATCTGGACATGTGCAACTGGGCATTAGACTTAAAGACTCGAAGTGATCTGGACTGTCGAATATCGATAGCTAATTCATTCCATAACCGAACTGCGGAAGGGAAAAAAGATTTATCGAAAAGTTCAGTACGAGCCCTGAAATGAGGCAGGTTAAGATGTAGTATTCGTGGAGGTATTCGGAACTGTAGGAATTACAGAACACCAATTATGAGGAGCGAGTTTCTTTGCCAGCTTATGCATAAGGATCAATTTCGAAAAATCCCTTCTCTCAGCTAAGGTATGCCATCCAAGTTCCTCGTTACTGGTACCATGCATTGCCCCAGTAACAATGCGAGCAGAATTCAATTGAACACTTTCTAATTTTGCTTCGTCCGCGGTGGTACACCCACTCCAAATAGGGCTACCATATTCAAGAACTGGTCTAATAAAAGATACATATATTGTTTCCAAGGTTAGTCTATCAAGAGTAAATTTTAGTCCTTGCATGATATTGGTCAATTTACTGCCTTTACAATCAATTTCGTTAACATGATCAGTCCACCTTAAATTAGACGCAAAGTGACGCCGAGGTGTTTATGTTGATTAACATTCCGAAGGACATGACCCTGGAAAATAATAGGGGGGGGGTGATATGGCGAGTTAGTTTTCCGAGAGATAAACATTGAGTCTGTTTTGGGGGCATTGAAAGTAATAAGCAAATATAATCTTGGTTTGACGTGTTGGAGATTACAAAATTAGGTGTTGCGTGTTCATGAAACTGATCAACATACATGTATACTATCACAACCGCAGTGTAAGCCAATGTTATGACAGTCTCTATTTCCAGGGATGCCAAAGCTGCCACAACTTACGGGGTAAATTACATGCACGTTGATTTGTACTTAATACTGATATGTTAATCGGGCCACCCGTAAACCAAATCTACAAGGTCAATAATATATTGCACTCTAAACAGTTGATGTTCAGTTCATTATTGGGTCATCACAAAGAGGAAACAATGATGCCAAGGAGCCTGCAGAGAAGGAGGAACAATTTGTGCTTTGTGCAGGCACTATCCATATTGCGCTTTGCACTCTCTGTAAACGAATTAATTTTGTCTTTTGTATATTTGATGTTAATATTCAGCACGTCCACAAGTATATTTCTCGTACACGTCTGCAGCGTGATTGCCTGAACTGCAATGTTAACAAACATTCTCTAGAAACATTTTGATTGTCAGAGAAGAGTGGCTTTGGTGGGGATAATGTCTACACATTGAAGTATTGGAGAGTGAAATAAAAGCTCTAAGGGTCCATTTTTCGTTCAACGGACCTCTAATTGTTTATATAATATAGTTCTGTATGAGCATAATTTTCCTTCTCGTATGTACTATTACGCGGTCCGTTGGCCGCTTAATAGTAACTATACTAATGAATGGTAGCAAAACATTAATATTGTGGCTAAACAAAACTTTCCCTCCTCCTCTCTAGGTTCCTTGAAGGTACATGGTTAGACTGCTGGAGAAACAATTTTTACTCTGGGGGAAGATCGGGTCTCAAAGCATATATATATATATATATATATATATATATATTGCACGCCTTAAATTTAGGCTTAAATTTATGGTAGACACACAAGCACTGGGTCAGACGTCTCAGAGCCCACCCAGGAAGTAAAAAGTGGCCCAATTTTCCTGTCCATTTCCAATTACCTTTAATGTTTCACGATGGTTTTGTTTGCGCTAACGTTGCAAGTTTATCAAGTTACATGATAGCTGGTACAACTAGACTGGTATTTTGATCAAGGATCAAGGCGTTCAAGGTTTGGCAAGGGAAGGACATACATGTATTCCGTGTTTTTTTTCCGCTTGCCCGCCATCAAACCTCGTCTCCGCCTCATATGTTATAGGGCGCAGCGAATGCCTCGTCATCTGGGCTCGGGACGATCTTAATTGTTCGATCCCTCTCAGGATAATTCATGAAGTCAAGTCCCCCATCCTGTGAGAGGGTATGATGTGTCCACTGTGGCTGCTTTCGGCAAATGATGATTTTATTACATTTTATGAATTTACGGTATTGTGTCAGTTAAATATATGCGTTATATAGTATAGAACATGTGACATTCACTAAAGTAAAAACGATTTCATCCAAAGATTGCACAAAAGACACAAAGATGAAAATAATCAAGATATTAAAATATATATATATATATATATATATATATATATATATATATATATATATATATATATATATATATATATATATATATATATATATATAAATATATATATATATATATATCCTTTGTAAACAAATTAAGGTAACAAAACATGTATAAGTGGAAAAGTGTGTTATACGGGATGAGAACAGTGAAAAATTTAACAGGTAAAAAATGCAGATAGAAAACTTTCATAGCATCAATATCTTGTATTTTGTGTTTGTTACGAGCGATATTTAGTGAAAATGTCAAGTAACGGTTAAACCAAAGATAGATAATGGAAAATTAGCAGCCATGATTGTCGTTTATATTGACAAATTTCCTGAGTTTGAAAGTTCAATGTTAGTTAGACAGAAGAATATTGTTTCAACTAAATAATGACGACAAGAAGAGTTGAATGCAGTTGATCAGTTTGATGAAAATTGCACGAGAAATTAGACGAAATTGTGCTCGTGGGGGTCGTGTACAAAAAAAAGCCCTTTCAAACATTCCAATAAAATCATGGATGGATATTAAACCCCTTCTCTATCCAATATTACCAATTTCCTGGAATAAGTTGTACATCATTGTTGTACTCATCTTCTTATCTCCCCGAATCACTTTCCATTCTTCTTCTGCTTTCTTTACTGCCACACTGCGGTTCAACATGTCCGGCACGCTTTCATAGAAACTGACAAATTCCTGGTAAATATTTGCAGGGTTTTTTGCGGACAGTTTTCAGGGCTTGACATCAAGGTTCTTGGCCACTTGGACCAGAACAATTTGGAGAGAAAATTTGCTTGCCCCCCTAAGAATGTTACTTGTCCCATGTTTTTGCAGCATAGGCTCTCCATGGCAATTTATCACTGTGTGAATGCAGACTTCTCTATTCTCTTTGTTTCCAATATAAATATTTTCAGGTTTTGGGGTTTGTTTTTTTGTTGTTGTTGTTTTTGTTGTTGTTGTTGTTGTTGTTGTTGTTGTTGTTGTTGTTGTTGTTGTTGTTGTTGTTGTTGTTGTTTTCTCGTATTTTTCTGCGTACACATCTGCAATATGTGAAATCCATTCACAATAACAGTCTGGCAATTGACATGTTGCATGAGATAAGACCCGCAAAAGATCGTTTGGTTATATTCCATACAAGTTTTAACAGTGTTTATATTAAAATTATATGATTTTATCTTGTGAAGGGCTGGTCTTTGTGATGCTTATGGTGGACCTTTTTTTCACAAAATTATCAAAGATAAACTGGCACCTGTCTTTTGTTAATATATGTGATTCAACTTTCTTCATACCCTTGTGCCCAAGCTACCAAATTCCTGACAAAAGTAAGTAGAATTTTTTTGTTATTGTACTTTATTAATTAATGAATTTATTTAACATAGCATTAATGCATATGGTGCTTGTCAAGCCTTACTGATTGGTGTGTCATCTAGTGTTCCTTTGAGGACTTACTGAAAATGACATGTGCTTGAAGCTGTGAATATGAGGAGATAGATCCCCACTGTTGGAACTTCAGGCTTATACATTGAAAAGGATTTAGTGAAAATATGAACAAAGAACATACAAAATGGAGTACTGTTTAAGTAAAGCGAAAATCTGGAGCTATAGTATAGCTTTTGAAACATCGGTACGTCAAAACCCCGATTATCGCCCATCCTTATCATGCCCCCCCTTCAAAAAAAGGTGGGGCATATAGCTTTGCACATGTCGGTCGGTCGGTAGGTCGGTCGGTCGGTCGGTTGGTAGACTGTAATTTCTGCACAAAAACTCAAGAAGTTTTTGAGCTACGAATTTGATACTATACAGGTATATCATTCTAGTCAAAAGCTAGGCAAAGCTCGATGATGGGTGACCTTGACTTAATTTCCAAGGTGACAGTGGTGCCTGAGTTAACTTTGGTTTTCGCACAATAACTGAAGAGGTTTTTAAGTTAGGACTTTTATATTGCACAGGATTATAGTCAATTTTTGGGGCTAAACGAAGTTTGAAGATGGGTGACCTTGACCTCATTTTTAAAGGTCACCGAGCCACTTTACTGAATATGGTTTTATGCTTTCTGCATGATATCTTATACCTTGGACCAAGAACTTTTATATTGCACAGCTGTGTGGTTCTCTTTGAGGGCTAGGTTGAGTTTGAAGATGGGTGAACTTGACCCAGTTTGCAGGGTCACAAAGAGATTGTAGAATTCCTGTGGTTTCTGCACAATAACTCAAGAAGTTTTTAAGTTAGGGCTGAGATACTTTACAGGTCTATAGTTCTTGCTAAGGGCTAGAAGAAGTTTAAAGTTTGGGGACCTTGATTTAATTTTCAAGGTCACATTGGTACCGGATTTAACGTTGGTTTCCACATGATAACTGAAGAGGTTGTTAAGCTAGGAGTTTTATATTGCACTGGATAATTGCCCGTATTCGGGGCTAGGTCAAGTTTTAAGATGGGTGACCTTAACCTCATTTCAAAGGTCACAGGGCCACTTGGTTGAATACTGTTTCTGCATGATAACTTGCATTTTAGAGGTAGCACTTTTATATTGCACAGCTTTGTGGTTGCCTATAAGGGCTAGTTTGAGTTTGTAGATGGGTGACCTTGACCCAGTTTTGAGGGTCATACACAGACAGTAGACTTCCTGTGGCTTATGCACAATAACTGAAGAAGTTTTTGAGCAAGGACTTGGGTATTGCACCGCTATATAGTCCTTGTTAAGGAGTAAAAGAAATGTATAGTTTGGTGACCTTGATCTAAATTCCAAGGTCACATATTCACCTGATTTAACTTTGGTTTCTGCATGATAACTGAAGAGGTTTTGAAGCTAGGACTTTTCTATTGTACAAGATTATAGTCCATATTTGGGGCTAATCGAAGATGGATGACCTTGACCAAATTCCAAACGTCATAGAGCCACTTTACGTAATATGGTTTCGTGATTTCCGCATGATAACTTGTACTTTAGAGCTATGACTTTTATATTGCACAGCTTTATGGTTCCCTATAAAGTCTAGGTTGAGAATGAAGATGGGTGACCTTGATACAGTTTTCTGACATTGATGTATGATCAACCTTCACCAATTTTATAAGGTCACGAGTGCCCCATCTACCACTATCAATAGGGTAGCGAGGGCAAGGGTAATGAGGGCGGGGGGTCTATGTTTTACAAACATATCTTGTTTCTTCTAGTTTTTGTTGAGTTTTGACAATAAAATCACTGTTCATTTTACGATTGAAATTTCCTTTGTGCTGTTTGAGGTTGCAAGATACTCAGCAGAGTTATTTTCAAGATAAGAGGTATCACTAACAGTTTAAGAAGTGCCAAGTATTTTGATTGTCCACCAAATACTAAAAATATATATAATAGTGAGACCTTTGATGGCTTGATCCCTGCCATACCTCACAGTGACCTTGATCTATAAACTTTTGCCTAGAAAATCAACATTTGTGTAATGCTTGTAAACAGTATGGCACGGACTTTTAATTATTAAATGATGCATGGTCGACCAGACAGAGCGACGGCTGAAAAAGGAATCCAATACGACCCTCCCCGATATTAAGTCGCACAAGTTCGCACATTTAAATATTTGAAGAAAGACCTGTTCGATCTAAGTTCTAAGCACCTTAATTAGAGGGCATATGCACTGCAACACTATAACAGAATTAGCAGATTCGATACGAAATCCATGGCTTCTTTCGATGTCATCAGCTGGGGTTTTTTCACACATACTGTGGCTTTCAAACAGTATACTGCATTTTAACTGAGAATAAATTTTGTCATTAATAAATATATCACATAATTAAAGCAAACAAGAGCAGAGGATCAGTAATTTTAGTTGCATCCTAGCACCCATTCATGTATATACATATACTAGCATTGGTTGATTCTTTCTTTTTCCTGCTTGGCTTAAGCACATTCTAGTGCTACAATGCATGTGTATAAATATCATATAACCAGACCACTATGGGCCGTATAATAAAGTGCTATAATAGGCTTCCTATTCGGTAGAGTACCTCAAAGGGGAGAGATAAAAGAAAGAAAGAAAGAAAGAAAGAAAGAAAGAAAGAAAGGAAAGGAAGAAAGAAAGAAAGAAAGAAAGAAAGGAAGGAAAGGAAGAAAGAAAGAAAGAAAGAAAGAAAGAAAAAAAGAGAGAGAGAGAGAAAGAAAGAAAGAAAGAGAGAGAGAAAGAAAGAAAGAAAGAAAGAAAGAAAGAAAGAAAGAAAGAAAGAAAGAAAGAAAGAAAGAAAGAAAGAAAGAAAGAAAGAAAGAAAGAAAGAAAGAAAGAAAGAAAGAAAGAAAGAAACACAGTTTTACTTAACTAGCACGACAAGATACTTCATTATTGCCATGATTTCGTGTGGTTGAGCAGAACACAGTAAAATTATTTATGTATGTGATCATTTCAAAATGTTCCAAAATTTTGGTGGTGACTTGACCTTATGTTAAGGCTAAATAAAACTAGCCTGGGTGCATGAAGTAGACTTTCAGTTGTGTCTCACGTTGGAAAATTTTAAATATCCATAATTGTTAACAATAAAAATATTATTTCTTCCTGATATTGTGTTTAACAGTTTTGAAGAACATAGCACTTAGTGTATACCTTGACGTTTGTATGCATTGCAATCGGATTTCACATATTTCACATGTTGTTGATGATGAAGCGATGGTAATGGTGATGATACAGTCACGTTTTCACTCTTAATATCATCTATTGTTACGCCCCCCTTTCAAGAATGCAGTGCGTATACTCGTACCTTTGCTCATGTCAGTCGGTCGGTGGAGAGACTTTTATCTCTGCACTATCACTCAAGAACTTTTTAAGATAGGACTTTCATAGTGCCCAGCTATATACTCCAATATGAGGGCTAGTTGAAGTATGAAGGTGGTTGACCTTAAATGTATTTCCGAAATCACGGAAGTAGTGAAGCATGTTTTGGTTTCGGCACCATAACTGAAAACGTTTTGATATTAGGACCTGTATAGCGCACAGTATAGTAGACCTTATCCAGGGCTAGATGAAGTTTGAAGATAGGTGACCTTGACCTGAATTCAAAAGTTAGAAGTGCACTTTAGTGTTCTTGGTTTCTGCAATGTTACGCGGAATTTACCTTATGACTACAATATTGCACATGGTAATAGTCCTCAATTAGGGCTTGGTCAGCTTAGAAGATGGATGGCCTTGCTCAAATCCCCGAAGTCACCAAGTCGATTTGCCTGTCGGTAGAGAGACTGTTGTTTGTGTACCATGACTCAAGTTTTTCAGATAGGACTTCA
>OZ026622.1:75872225-75889725 GCA_964020975.1 Hermodice carunculata | reverse complement strand
TACAACTCAATAACATTTTTATTGTACTTGTATCTTTTCATCCAGAACCACTTTCCTGGTAGTCATCATCCTATTCCGTAGTCCAAACTCTGTACACTTTATAACCTGTCACTCTCTAGCCTTTATTATGGGAGCACTATTGTCACGTTCTTCTGTAGAATTTGGACATTGGCTATATTAGCCCAAATAAATTAAAAGGGTCTTCAACAGGAAACTACTCAGAATATATTTCGGAGCCTGTACTTGTTTATGTACGTGTCTGTAACATTTAATCACAAGAAGCAGCAACTCATGCCTGTGATATCGTGATCATTGGTTTTCTGCAAAGAAAGTGGTATTGATTTCAGTCAAACTTCATACATTATTATGTTTGATGTCAATTATATGCGTTCTTAATTTTCTGTGTAAATTTTTTGCCCTCTTTTATTTTGTAAGGAACTATGATAATGGTAAAACATTTTTCTTCTGGCACCAGCGCAGCAAATGATCAGACAAAGTTCTAAGCATGTAACAACTGGTTTCCCGCATATATAATAAATCATGGTAGTAGCCAATTTTATCGTGCCTATTTCACAGAAAACTTGGCAGCATAGGGGTAAATTTATAGTATATTCTTGTGAAGATGAAGAATCTAGGTCATATATTTATATATATATATATATATATATATATATATATATATATATATATATATATATATATATATATATATATATATAAAACAGCATGCGCCAAATCAGCGAGGCAAATAAAAATTTGTATCATGCTAACAATCTTTGTGAAAAAAAATAACTACGTGACTGACCATACAAATGCATCATTATGGACCTAATTTCGCATATATATGTATATATATATATATATATATATATATATATATATATATATACATATATATATATATATTTATTTATATAAAACAGATCTCTAAATAACAGCATTCGCCTATATAAATTATAAATAAGACTAGTTTTTGTCATATGAACGAGAAATTTAAAACTTACAGCGAATCGATACTGATACCTGAGTTCGACTATGATGGTAATATATATATATATATATATATATATATATATATATATATATATATATATATTATATATATCCAAAAATTAAAATAATCATATTAAAGAAGGATTATTTACTTACTTCGTGTTTATCTGCATTGTATGGGTAAATGCGTTAGCATTCAATTGTCAAATTAAAAACTCTCTAGAAAAGGAAATTATATGTCATCTTACATTGCATGCATATATAGTGTCGTGTATCTTGCTTGCATTTACAAAATGTAATATAAAATATAAATTTACGTTCGGGTACTTTACCAATCATCTTAAAAAAATAATTTTGCAAAATTTATGTAGGCAACTACTCTCTAACCCAAAGAATAAAAAGCAAAAGTTCATTGGTTACGTACGTGACGATTTATATATTTTCATGTAATGATAAGTATTAATAAGATAAATTTGAAAAAAGCGAAATTATAACAAAAAGATTCAGGTGGGCGCATTGTGAGTGACCGACCATCTGGGACACGGAGGTAGAGTATGCAGTCCTTGTTTATTTCTGACCTAAATTCACATGTGCAAGTTTTATTTTGTTTTCTCCACATGTTTGGTTATCTATATTTTCAAAGACAAATAACAGTTCAGCTTTGTAAGCGTTACAAGTAGCCAAAAGGAGAGCATGTATGTGGAATGTCACGATCCAATAGGGTGGCATGAGTTCATTTCAAAATTTCCCCATACATTACATATTTAATAGGTCGTAACTTATTGTATTTTTTAAAAATGATCCATTCTGACCCGGCATCTAATCTATAGACCCTCCTGGCAATTATAATTAATCACATTAGCTATATACAGTTTAGGAGAGTTGAGGTCAAACAATAAAGTACCCTCTATTGAAATAAAAGGTACCCCCATGATGATCAGGTATTTCTGCTAACACGTGAAAATGTGTTTACCTTTCTGAGCGTTTGGTAGGTTGCAAGTCCATATACTGTAATTTCATTTATGAAAAATGAGCCCTGTAGTAAAAATGTCCACATTGTCTTGTTTTGGGCAATATATAGGTGACATGAGGAGCATTTGCATGTCCATGCTCTCTTTTGCCGTTGAATTTGTGACAAATGCCAGTACTTGAATTCACGATCACACATTTACTCAATAGAACCTGCCCAAATTCAGATTTGTATCTTATTTTTCCTGGGCTGTCCACTTGGTAAACATAACTTTAATTGGATGTCAGCCAAGCTACCCCCTACCAATTTCACTAAGAATATGACCAAGCCTGCCAAACACTATCTTCCTAAACAATACCTTCCCCTCAAACCTATATATTTTGTGCCAAATTGTACATAATTAAATATTCCAAGCTGGCATCAGAAGTGATGATCAAAACCGGGCTTATTGCGATGGGATACTAAAATGAAAACTGACAAGCTTTGGCCAAGCCCTGTACTGATGATCCAAGCCAGGCTCAATTATAAAGATCCTATCAAATGTCCCCATGCATGTCCTATTCGTGAGAACTTTGGACTTCTAAATGATTTGGAACTATTCATCATGTATGCTTGGATTGTTCGGCTTGAAATGAACTATTTGCATTTACTGTATACATAAACACACTGACCTGCTTTGAGCTGAGGCCATGGGTACAGCATTTATTGTCAAGAAAGAAACTAAATCAAAAGCTAGCAGAGACCATGACGGATTATCAACGAAACTTCTTAAAGGCATTATCTCTTTAATGTCAAAACCACTTACTCTAATTATCAACCAATCTTTGACGACCGGAAATTTTCCTGTCAAACTAAAATTTGCAAAGGGGCTACCATTATTCAAAAAAGGGGTAAAATAGTTCACTAAATAATTACCCACCCATTTGGATTCTTGCAGCCATATCAAAAGCATTTGAAATAGTTGTTTACAAACAGGTAGACGATTATTTTGTTTCTAAAAACTTTTACTACAAGAGCCAAAATGGTTTGAAATCATCTCATTCAACTGAAACAGCAGCTTTAGAATTTGTTTGATTTTTTTTTTTTATTTTCTTGATAGAGATAGATTACCCATCAATGTATATCTAGACCTTTCTTAAGGGTTCGACACTTTGAATCATAATATCTATTTCATAAATGAAAATATTATGGTATTCGCAACACATCTCTCGACTGGTTTAAAAATTTCCTTACCAAAAGATATCAATACTTTCCTTTGGATAGTATATGTTCAGGCCACCGACCACTCACCAAAGGAGCTCCACGAGAATCTATACTCTGTCCTCTGCTGTTCATCATGTATACTAATGACATGCATCTTGCTTCACAAAAATTTGATTCCATACTGTATGCAGATGATACAACCCTGTCTTCCTTTACCTCTTGTATCAGTGCAGAGAACAGCGACAATCCATAACACAATACCAATAGTGAATTAAATAAATTACATGATCGGTTAGCCGTAAACAAATTATCTTCAAATATTGCCAAAACCAAATACATGATCTTCCACTTTCCCCAATGGAGGATTAATTTAACTCTGAACCTAAAAAATAACTATATTTATATTCCAAAAGTTCACGAATGTAATTTTATATGGTTGTTGGTGCATGAAACATTATATTGGGTGCTGCATATCAATAAGATAGGCACGAAACTTAAAATTGAAAGGAGTCTTTAAAAGGCTTCATCAATATTTACCAACAAATACTCTACTGGTCATGTATAACTCAATGTTTTTACCAGATTTAAGTTATTATATTCTGGCTTGGGGCTTCTCTTGCGACCGAATTACCAAACTTCAAAAGTCAGTTGTTAGTCTCATACCGATTAACTTAAAAAAAAATCTAAAACTCTTGAAAATTCAGAAACCCCCTTAAAACTATCAGTTTTTAAATTTTATTTTAAATACACACAAAACCAACTTTCAGAATACTTTACTGACATGTTTTCAATTACACCAACGATTAATCCTTACCAAGCCAGATTTAGGCATAAGCCACCACTTCCTGGTCCAAAAAGAAACAAGGCTCATGTGTGTATCCGATTCCCCAAGTTTCAACATGCCTCTGGGGTAATGCGGACCATGTTTCGACCTGCCCATGGAGTTTAATGATACCGGTTGAACCTGCCGGATTTGCGTATTTCAAAAATTTTATACTGCATGATGCAATGAAGTGTATTGTAACATCTTGACACAATATTACTTAGGATTTAGCCGTTGGATACATATCCTCATACTGTGCAATGGGTTTTGTCGAAATGAGTGGTTTCCAGCGGTTTTAAATTTGATGGACAAATAGCATAGCAAAACTACCGACGGTTGAATACAGCAAACTATGTGTTCTACTTAAGGCTTTCACCTGAAAGTCTGGTTATTATCGCACGGACAATTGCTACTTTTAATATGTAAATAGTATTGTAAATATCTTGGATGCACCATGAAATAAAACCACCGCAAATTTTACGGAAATGTGTCACATCTAATTATACTAAAGGCGCATAATGTTGAAACAAAATTAGCTTATGGTAAGTTTGAAAAAAAAACAGGAATCCAGCATGCTGAGAGGTCGGATTTTACCTTAGCTTTCATTGTTACTTTTACGTTTTTACTGCATTAAAATTGGTCCTCACAATTCGACGTTAGAGAATGCAAACTTGGGCTTTTGTCCTGATTTGGACCCTATCAAAGTATAAAACTATGCTTGCTAGCAGCCATGCCGAGGGACATCTGTCAAGTTTCCAAATTGATCTGACACATAATCACAGTTAAAATCAAATAACAAGAGGCAAAGAATAAGCATAAGGTAGTAAAGTTCGATATCCGATCAGGTAGAGACAAAACAATTCTGTACCGTAATGAAAAAAGTCTATGCAATAATGTGTTATGTAAACTTAAGTTACATAAGGCAGGCAAGAAGCAGTGGTGATAATAGACCGAAAGACGTTAGAGATCATGAGTTGACCACAATTCGCACATGTATAGTAAGTTGTGTTCACGACTGATGTGTTTGGAGCTTTGGTGTCATTGTCGCATATATCATGTTTATTGGAATATCCCAGAACGTCCTCTTCCAGATCAAAATAGTAAAACAGGGGGCATGAAAGTCACGCTGAACTTTCCCCACCCCCTCAACTATATGGCTTATGCCAATACAGTTTTCGTATATTTGTAAAATCTCACATGACAGGGCATTTTAGAGTGAAGTGGCCAAAGAGCATGTGCTTTTCAAGTTTTTTCAGACCTTCGGCTGCAGCAACAGAAAGTTTAGATACCATGAGTATGGAGTACTACAATGCTCTACGAAAATTGCGGGCACATAAACTCATACCCAAGCTAGATACATGACTTTGAAACCGATAAAGCGATTTACAAAACATTCAATGGCAAATGTCAGAAAAGGCTTCTTGATGTTTCAATATGTACATGTAGATTGTAAAACTCGAAGTTTACAACGGCATAATGAGAAATATTCTTGATCTTTATTTCATAGATAAAAGATCAACTTGGATATGAATATGGTTAGAACAAAACATGGTGCCCAGCACCCTCTTCATTCAAATACTTGGACATATGAATTATCCGAAATATAGAATTTAGAATATGCATGATTTTTGTACAACGTTAAGAAATTTTAAATGTTACGCGATCCGTGCAAAGTAGTTGCATTTATGTTCATTTTTAAAGAACGTTGCAAACTGTTGCTCCGTGGAAAATAAGCCAAGGTTTTGGCACAAAATCAGAACTGTGTTCATGAGTTTATTATCAAGGGAATGGGAGAACAAATAAAAGCTTCACAGATTCACACACTGCGTTTTGCTAATGAGGGACATCCTTATGTTGTTCTTTTGAGACATGAGCACAGCTGTATGAAAAAACAACCAAACTGTAATTTTTGAAGAGAAAATTATCCAAAATACTTATGGAAACGGATTAAAATTTTTGCCTTAAAGGAAGTGCCAAAACTACAGTAATAATGGCAAGCATAGCCTCACTTACCAAGGAGAAAGGCATAACACGTAGTAATTCCAGTTTGTTTCAGATTTAAGACAAGCCCAATATTCCTGGTCTAATATACTGTATTTTGAGAGACCAATAAAAAGATTCCTTTTCACTGATCACAAAACTACGTAAATAATTTACAATAGCATGCGAAAAGTTCAATTTTCAGTCTTAAGACAGTATATTTGTCATATAGCGATATTGAATGCAACTTAATTTAAATAAAAATTTATCTAAAATATTCTCGAAACTTTTGTATAGATGCAAAACTAACTTGGATGACGTTGTTAGGTCACAATTAGGGACTTTTTTCATTCCCATCCAAAATATATTTCAAAGTAAAATCAAACACCCATTCCGGCTCAAAGTTTACTTCATCAAAATTTAATTATATAACATGAATGTTTTAAATGAAATAACCAACAATTACATGAGTTGTGAACTAGTTTGAACAAAACTAACATCATGATGAAAACTGAAGGACTTCAATCTGAGGCTCAACATGCAACTACCGAGGCAATTATTATGTCAGAGATTAATTGTGTGTACAGATATTGTACATTCAGGTTTCATGACGCTTCTCCTGCTTATGCCTGAACTTCAATATCTGAATTTATTTTCTTACAAGATACCAATTCTTAATTTTCGGTAATTGGCAAAGAATGGGCTACATGTGGATTGGCTCATTGTCTGCACTAGACATTTGCTCTCGGTCAATGGAGCTATACTTATCAGAATGGACTAATCACCTCATAGTGCATTGTAATACGTGGCTTTAATGTTGCACGCTTCGCTGTGGCATTACCGTGATCGTGCAATATATTTAATCTATGTTGATTGAACTCAACCAATTTATGTTTCTTGGAACTTAATTTCACCAATGTTGTGCTGCATATCGGGGAGAACCGCTGACAAACAACCTTCCACAGAATTATTGACTGGTGTGGCAAATGGGCTGAGACCTTCACATCCACAAGTAAAGCTCTGTAGGACAAGGGAAGTGACCAAATCTTCATTTTCTTTTCCTGATTCTCTGCTGAATTCTCTTGGCCCCATGGTAGTCTGGAAAACACTGGCAGTCACCAGGGCCACTCATAGCCTGAGGAAGTGATCAGACACTCTCAGAAAGAAATCGGCCTCAATCAGGTGGTTGAATTTTTTTTCTTGATACGGTTAGGTCAAGACTAATGGAGGACTGCTCCGGGCATGGCAGTAAGCTTTAGCAAACCCTCTACTTGAACCAGATGAATTTTCTTGCTAAAGCCAGGAAAAGTCAACTAGGACTGAATTCTCCTGGTGACGGGCTGATATGGTCATGTATTTTCAGGATAAAATCAACCACGCTCAGTTGCACATACTTAAGTATCCCTTACCAATGACAATTTAAGTCATATAAATTCGCCACCTGCATGGGTCAAGTTCCTTTGCAGCAGGTTAAAAATTATGTTTGTTATGTATGCACAAAATCACACAGTTTAGAGATAGAGATGAGAAACTGATCCCGACAAGTTTGGAGATCGAGTCTTTGGAAAAAGTCTTTCTCTTTGTTTCATGTTCTACAAAATGTACAAAAGATTAGCCATTAGCGAAATTTTCTTGCAAAAGAAGAAGAAAGTGATGTTTTCAAATTTCTTGAGTATGTTTTGCAGGATGTGCTAGCCCCGTGACGTTTTAGACTCAAATACAAAATTGTGTTTGAATAGTTCACTGTCTTAGCTTAATTACGACAATGGGTTTTATGTGTCAATGTTCATACAAAAACTAATCATAAAATGTTGTATTCGCCTGCTCTTTAACTAACATATGCTGGGTACCTGTGCTTTGCTTGAAATCATGGACCTAAAAGTGCAATGCTCGAGGACAAGTGTGTGTTGAGAGTGGAGTAAGCTTGCCTGTAAAAGGACACGGCGGCACTAATGTTTTGTGCTAGCAATTAGACAATGTACATATGCAAATATATCACTTATTCATTAATGATCGGTTTATAAAAAGATTTTTTGTTGGTCAAATTTGACATAAGAGACCACTTTGTTACAGTTACAGACATGCTATCCAGGTCTTACCAAAAATTTAACAGGTGTATTATTTAACTCTTTCAGTGCCAACTAGATCATTTCTACTTTACACATGCATACATCTGCATGTATGTAAAACCATCCTGGGGTGTAATGGCACGTCATATCTGTGGTAAACTTATATAAATATACTGTTCAGATTCCACTGACGAGCATGAACTGCCCTATATCATAAATTGTACTATGCACATAAATCACAACATTGAAGCAAAATGGTCGACATACTTATACATTATGTCATATGTCTTGCCTACGTTAGGATACCTGGCCTTCAAAAGCTATGGATTTAAAACATACGGATGACTTACAGGGTGCAATTAATAATTTAGAATAGCTGCAAGATGTTACAATTTGTTCTAGTTTCACACGAATTAGACACAATTTTTCAAGACCTTTGAACCTGAACCACACTGTTGCATAAGGGGGCTGGAGGTACAAGGTAACATCCTATCTATTTTAGATTTTTTAAAAATATATGAAATAGACAGTAAAGAGATGCAGTTTTCACCCATACTGGGCTGGTAGAGCTACAAATAGAAGCTAGTCAAAGTATTCTGCGGAATACAACCAGAATAACACATGGAGCCTAAAGTAATTTGTTCAACAGCCAATCTGCCTTATGTGGCCAGTCTGTTGGTAATAAATTTCCTCCATACTGAATACGTTTCATTAATTTCCTGTTTACATACTATTGTGAGCAAGCAAATTACAATATTATATCATATACTTAATGTATATCATTGCGTAAACAACCATTTGTGAAATATTAATAATTTTACCACCCATTACTAAACATTAAACATTTCAAACAAATCTGGGCTTCATAATTTCTTATAGACTTCAATACTCCCCATCCAGTGATTGTGTGGATTCCATGACCTACGTCGGATATCATTGACCGAAAGCTCATAGCGCTGAGGTCATAATATCTGACAGAGGTCTTAGAAATCACATAATCACTGAATGGGGAGTATTAATGTCTATTCTATCATGGCTAGACATGATTTAATTCTTATAAACGCAATGAAGCAATTTTTGAGTAAGCCTGCATAGGTCTCCCAGCTACCTAAGTGATCTCCGACTAAAGTCACACTTCATTGCAATCGCTACGCGTAGTGCCAAACTACCGCTCTGAATATAAGTGTTTCTAACTTAACGGAAATAAAAATGTTCCATTGATTCTACCAGCCTTAGAACATCATACACATACACAAACACTGTTGGACTATGAGTAAACACTATGTTGAACTTTAACATCACATTTGGAATCAATTAGGAATGCCAAATATTGGAAACGTGATATAGCACGGGTTCCTTGGTCTGTGCGTGAAATTTTTGATGATCCACATAACGCATGGTATGTGTGGAAATCCTTGTTTCTACCTGTATTAGACAAGCTTGCACCTTTCCGCACCCGCCGCATCAAAGTGGACTCGGCTCCCTGGATTATTGATGAAGTTCTGACAGCCATGCAAACTAGGGACGATGCTCATGAGAAAGCATTGCGCCTCAGAACAAATTCAAGAGAACTTATCTGATCCCAAAAATTTGTGGAAAACACTCAAGCAAATTTTGCCGTCAAAACAGTTTGCACAAACAAATACAATTAAAGTACATGTTTGCAGGACCGCCGAAGCCAAAGTTATTGCATCTACTACATTTAACAAGTTTTTCTTCAGTATTGGGGAATCATTGGCTTGCGCCTTTACAAGTCGCGACAATTTTAGTATGGAACCACAATGTACATAAAATTTGAAATACCAAATGCCTTCCATTACATCCACTTTTGTGCAAAAAAAATTATCAAAAGTAAACTTTACCAAAGCAACTGGGATAGACGGTATTGGGCCGCAGTCTCTCAAAGTAGCCAATTTTGAGTTAGCACCTTCTCTAACCTCAATTATGACCATTTCATTTACCTCAGGTTTATTTATAGATGAGTGGAAATGGGCAAGGGTCGTACCCATCTACAAATCTGGTGATGTTAGTGAGGTCAACAATTATCAACCAGTGTCTAATCTTCCCATCCTAAGCAAAATAATTGAGCGTCATGTACACGATTCACTTTTTGCATACCTCGATACCCATCACCTTTTGTACCACTATCAGTCGGGCTTTAGAGCTCGTCTCTCCTGTGAGGCCGCGCCAGCATCCATGGTTGAAGCAGGATGGAGACTAGGGATTCTGGGAAAGTGACTGGCTTGTTATATATTGACTTGAGAAAGGCATTCGACACTGTCGACCATACTATTCCCTTAGATAAGCTAAAGGCTTTTGGGTCGACAGTGTCGAATGGACTTGGTTTCAAAACTATCTTTCTAACAGACAGCAGGCTACCTGTTGCAAGGGGTTTCGTGTGAGTTCGGTTACGTGACTGTTGGTGTCCCACAGGGTTCAATTGTGGGACCTCTACTGTTTATACTTTATACTAATGACCTACCATCATGTCTTGAACACTCTACAGTGTATATATGTATGCAGATGATAGCACTGCAGAAGTATCTGGACTTTCAGCTCAAGATATTAAAGCTAAGTTGACGGCGGTTTTTATTAATGTACAGAATTGGATGTACAGGAACAAACTGAAATTGAATGTTGAAAAAACAAAATCCCAACTGATCGGTACTATGAAGAAACTTACTTCCACCACTAAATTAAATATTGATGTTAGGGGCAAAGAAATTAAACAGGTGAAAAAAACAAAATTGCTTGGTGTTCAAATTGACTCCAATCTCAGTTGGGACCCCAAGCATAGGAAGTATGCAAGAAGTTATCTCAAAGGATACGAGTTCTTAAAAGAATTCGGCATTTGATTCCAAAAGATGTTGCAGTTCAACTTTTTAATGCATTGGTCCTGCCACACATGGACTTTTGTTGTACTATTTGGGGTCGTCTTTCCAATTTAATTTATACAGAATGTATAACCAAATTGCAGAAGCGGACGGCACGTATAATTCTCCAGTACAGCATTTTAGATTTTTCCAGGCAGGAGCTTTTTTGAAATATTAAAATAGATGCCTTTCTATGAGCGATTGAGCTTTAAAAGAGGTGTACTAATTTACAGGTGTTTAAATGGTTTGGTGGCGACATATCCATGTAACTTTAGGTCACTCTCACAGCAACACCCTTATGGTACAAGAAGTGCTAGTCGCAACAATGTAATTACCACTAAACCCAGGCTTCCAAACTGCATTCGCAGTTTCAGGTATAATGGTGAAAGTCTTTGGAATGCCCTTCCCACTGATGTTCGCCCAGCAAAATCTGTAAAAACATTCAAATCTCTATACTGTAAGAGGTACCTGCAGAACTTTTAATCAAAATGTGGTTTGATACATTATGCTTGTTGTCATTGGCATAATGGAAACAGGTAATTCCTGGATGATTATGGGACAGTTTTTACATTAATTTATTTCGTGTTTTTACTGTACTTTGTAAATATTGCTATATCTTTTGTATATTTTCTCTCATGGCTGGGCCATGATGAGAACTAGCGGGTATCTGCTAATCATGTATTACCCAGGATAAATAAATAATAAAACAAAAAAAAAGGAAAGGAAACGGTAGGTAAAATGTTTCGAAAGGAAGTTTGCAATTGTGTCCACAGATGGCGGTGATTGCATGCAAACAAAGCGCTTCGGCCTACCTCGAAAAAAATTTCCACCCCAAACTGTTTGCCTCAAATTTAAAGCATGGAAACACAAAATTAAAGTTTTATTTGGATAGATAAATGTTATTCACCGTCAAGAAACAAATGAAAAGTTCATTGTAAATTGCTTGATGTAGCCGCGTTTATTGCATATATAAACACTGATCAAACATTTAAATGCAGCCATCTGATTGGCTCTTGCCCGCTGCCCATGATAGAATTTATGTTTAATTTGCAAGTGACCCAGGGGAGTAACCGAAGGCGAAAAGCATAATGCTGTTACTTTCTATTGAATTATTTATTTTTACACTCTTCGCTGAAGAGACAGAGAGAGTGTGTGTATGTGTGGAAGGGTATTTTTGCTTGGTTGTTTTGGGGGGTTTGGAGGTGGTCTTTTATTTTTTTTCCTTTTTTTTTCATTGTTTTTTTTTTCCTTTTATTTTGTCATTTGAGAATTAACAATATTTAGTGCTGGGTTATGGTACCTCCTGAGCCAAATATTTTCAAATGCTAAAGAAAGATTGCAAAGAAAGAGTATTAAAGAACATTTGAAGTTAGTCTTCCCTCCATGACGCCGAGGGGTGGGGGGTAGGAATGGCGCGTAAGCTGCCAAAAATGTTAAAAAATACCTCCAATGGTGGTTGTTATCATAACAACTTAAATATTTTTAGGAGGGGTTCCCACCTTCACTCAAGAACAAGAGTAAGGCTTGGATGATTTTCAAAAACACAGAAACCAGACTCCTGATGGGGTATTACCAGTAACCATGTACAGTAAGTGAATCACACTCAGCAAGCTGGGTGCATGCATGGTATGGGATTTTTGATCTTTGTAAACTTGTACCATAATGAGTACGGTGATGATGTTGAACCACAAAAAATATCAGTACAAGTAGAGTGAGTTCTTGACTGAAGTCTCCCGGGATTAAGATTGTCAGGCAACAAAGTATCTTTGTGAAGTGACGTGGTTTTGTCTTGTGTGCACACTCCCTGATAGCCATGTAAGATGTTGTCTGCACATAATTTAGAATCTAGTAAAGTACAAGGAACCCTCCACCACATTCATACATATTATTTTGCAGCAAGTAAAGTTTTACGGAAATTCAGGATTTTAGCTTTTTCTGACAGGGTGTGTATAATGGTATAGGCTGACCCGATAAGCTCAGATCATTGAAATTGGATTGGCTTCATTTGCTTCACAAGGATTGCATGCATGTAGTTATTAAGTACTTTACTGCATTTTTATGTACGTATGTAAAGCAGTTGCAAAACTGCAAAACATGCAGTGAAAAATTGGTGTCATAAATATTCAAGCAAGAAAAGTATGACCTTTTATAGGTACATTTGATGGCGTTTTGGGCCATCAAAGATTAAAGGTTAATCCCCTAATAGGGACTTCTCATAAAAATATTGACATCTTATAGGGAAATGTGCCTAAAATGTGGCTTTCACAGTAGCGCATGCCCATTGCGGTCACCAGTGACAGTGCACCCTCTGCGCCCCTCACAGCCCCTACCCACAAATGCTTTTAGCGTCTACCAGCCTAACACACAAATTTTCATAGATGATACATTGTTTTGAATAAGAAGCAGAAATTTACAGTTTTAAGTTTGGAGTGTTGTCGGATGTTCAGACAGTGTACAGGGAAGCCCGTCGGCCAACACGCTCACTGGCACGTGCATGCACCCCTGCATACAAAGACTCTGGTCAGTCACTGTGGTATGAGTGCGCTATTGTCACTAGTAATGTTGTGGTAGTTGCTTTGCCTGCTGACCAGACGAAGTTCTGGGGGTTATCACGGAGATCACTCTGCTTACTTTCAAATGATACTGGTAAGGATATGCAATACATAAACATGGGCGTCCAGAGAATCAGTGGATCTATTGTCCCGTAGTACAGGGATTCAAAATAAACCAAACATGTTGTTTTGGAGTTATTTTGTTCTTTTGGGCTGCCATAGAAATCATCACGAGACTTTCAGCTGATATCTTAATTACTATGCTTAATTATCCTTTTGTTGTGAATTGCCCAATATTAAACCAATGGTTGTAATTTAGTTCGAGTTCAAATGTCAAGAATGCTGTGAGGTAGAGTTTGAATAATGTACCAGTAGATTTTGCTAAACATACTCAAATGAAATAAAGTGGCGTGTGCTCAAGACCCAATCTCCACACTTTTCTTCATCAGTTTTCCATCTCTTATTGTCAGACTGTGTGATATTTTAGGTACAAAATAAATGCTGTGTATGCCCATCGCAAAGCAACTTAATCTATGCAGCTAGCACATGCATTTCACTGGGTAAACGGAACTTATATTACCGCAATTACGGTTGGTAAGTGCAATGAAGTGGATCCACTAATTCTGGACGGATTTCTCCTGAAGGCCTGTTCATAGGGGGGCCTCGGCACTTAACCTAACTGTACTGAGAGAAAGTATAGTCATCTGGTTCACATGGAAGTTTTCCAAAAAAAAGTACTGACCATAACTGCCAGTCCCAGGGGAAGCCTCCACAAGTCCTCAATTTTCCTGACCTCATCAAGAAAAGGTCCAGTCCGCTTTTTCATGCAGATTTCTTCATAAAAGTCTTCGACCGTTTTCTGGGGTTCTGGGTGGATCAGGAGATTTTTTTTTTTCTTCACCACCTTAAGGTCAGGAAAATCCATCAGAGAGGCATGGAGAAGGTGAAGATTTCGCCTTTTGTTCTTGTCTTCCTTCACAGACCACCCAGCCGTCGCACCAGCATCTCATTCCTACTCCCAGTCTGCCCATCCTTCAGTCACCGAAAGTCAATACACTCTCAGTCACTCCAAGCCACCCAACCAACGAGACGGGAAATGTATCTGTAACAGGATTCTACGTTATCTGTTGAAAATTGGACGCAACACCGCAATAAAGGATAAATGACATAAATGATTTGGAATAGAATAATAAGCATATAATCAGTGCATGGAAGATAAGTTATATATAGTCGCACATCCTACTGAAATTCGTGTAAAAGCACAGGTTGCGGTGGGTTGCTGTTTTTATAATGTGACCTTTTTTACCATGGGAGTGGGCAATGGTAGCTCATTGTATTCGAAGCACTCTATGTCAACGTAATTAGAGAATATGCACCACGTGTCAACGCGATTATAGTCTTATCTTCCTACGTTTTACAATGCATGGTTTTAAACTGATTCAAATGCTATCCATTGTGCGGTTTGGTTGCTGAGGGAGGCTGTTGACCAGGACCAACTCGGGAATTAATAATTTAAGACTGAGTCTTTTGTTAAAAAAAAAAAAGAAAGAAATTTGGAAGTTTCACAATAATTGAAATAAACAGGACTTTTTCGGTTCAAATGGAAAAAAATGGCAATCCAATATTATCGACGTCATATTTGGCCAGGCATACTTCCAAGTATCCGTCTTACAGCTGATTAATTGGAAAATTATCATGGAATGGAACTTTATTTTCCTCTATGTCTGTGTGGTGACTTCTGAACATAACGCCTAACGCATAAATTATTATCAGTATGGTGGGCTTTCCATTCGTTTCTAATACAACATTCTCATATGACGCCATGCAAAAGCTGATCCAATGTTTGTTAGCACACAACAGTTTCAAGTAAGGTTTATAACCCTGGGAGAATGCGTTCGTTTATGTCAATGGGGTTTACATTCAGCGGAACGATTTAGCTAATTCAACTGTCTTTGTACTATTCTTAAGAAGTGTTAGGCCATCGCACACATAAGCCACGCATCAGTAAAAATAAAAATAATTTTATTGCCGAAACTATCCCTTTACATTTGGGGCACCGTGGGCAGGGCAAAACTCACGGTGCGTCACATAAATATCACAATAATATAAAATCTGCATATCTAAGCGCACAGAAAATGTAAAATGCGTCTCACGAGGGCGCCGCCTTGTAACGCAGTGCGGTGGGTCCTAAGGATCACCTCCACCCGTAAACCTCGCACTCTTGGATAGAATTTAATCCTCGACCCGTAATATAATCCTAATATTAAACAGATAACTTTCTCCAAAAGTATAATATTTCAATACCTGATACCATTGAAGAGACCTTTGATCTTCTATGTCCTGGGAAAATTAATATTATAACTTTCTAACCTAAGTTGAGAGAAGAGGCGAAGTCATTCCGCACTTTTTCTGAACATTGCTCTCTCAATTCCTGCATTAACCAAAATTGTAAGTACTTGTGCAAAGTATGGCCAGGGTTGTGTGGAACTCTCCAAGAAGTTGTTTGCCATATCAACAAGTACTTGCTTACAGAGTCTCGTATGAGCTAAGTCACATCACATGCGACGGAATTCTTTTAAACGAAACCTGTAGAGTATTAATTCAATGGGTGGCTATCCTATTTCTCCCAGAGCTGCTGACATAGCAGGCGTAGACTTAACATTCACAATTGCTTCAGCGATCGAATATTGAATTAATTTCATAATTGAATGAGTTTCCATTCGATTACTTAACCAAACTGAACAACCATGAGTTATGGAAGGAAAAATGATGTTTATGCCTGTATGCCAACACAGACATATTGTTTTTCTAGGAATTCTTTCCTTCTTTCTTTCTTTCCAGGCAAACTTGTCAGACATTTCATTTGAAAAGTATCACATGCAGAACTCCAAACTTGGCACAATTATACTTCTATAGATGACGTCAGGCCTTTTTATAATGAGAGGTCATGCTTTTCAAAATTATGCAAATGAGAGCTAATTAAAGTTTTAAATCTTCAATATCTTATATACTATAGTAGATGTGGTTCCGAGTGTATATGAGTTCGATCATAGCAAGGTAAAGGTCATCTCAAATGTCAAGGTCATGTCAAAGTCAAAGGTCAATTTTTAGACAAAACGTCATTTTTGAGGTCCAGGTTTGCCTCAGATAGAGGTCATCTGAAGGTCCAAGGCCATTTCAATGTCAAAGCCCACTTGGATGGTGGCTTTCTTCTAGCCATAACTTGGTCAATTTTTATCCAATTTTGATCATGTTGGGCTCAAATTATAGCTATTGTACCACTGCACAGTTTGTTAGCTTACATTTAACCTCTTAAGGTAAAGTTCAAGGTCATTTGGACCTTTGAAAGTTTTATGCAGTCATAACTTGGCCAATTTCCATCCAATTCTAATCATGTTGGACTCACATTGTATGTATTGCAACACTGCACATTTTTTTCTACGAACATGTAACATCAAAAGGGCAAAGGTCAAGGTCACTTGTCACCTGGTCAATTGTCATCCGATTTGGTTCATGTTGGGCTTAAATTGTGGGTATTGTGACACTGCACAATTTACATGTGACCTGAAAAGGTAAAAGGTCAAGGTCATTTAGACTTTGAAATATGCCTCCAGCCATAAGCTTAACGTAATGTGAAGTACCAAAGGATGAAAGTTGTAGCATTTAATATTAGCAACTTTTGAAGGCACACAGACAAATTTGCTTTGCAGCAAATCTTCTTTTCTAGTTTTCCTTATGCTATCACCAAAAGTGACACGATTAACATCTTCGTTTGCTGAAAGGATGCAACACAGATATATACATAGACGTATTGCCTTATGTTTCAGATACGTTTTCACGTGAACTGAATCAGACAGATATTAAGAGCATATAATTCCTAAGTATTTGTAGGCTGTACACTCTGATATGACTGAATTTTCTAACATCCACTTTTCTGTCTATTGCACCGTTTTCCGATAACCATTACCTTTGACTTGTCTTTATTGAACTCGAACGTCCTTCCCTATTTTGAACCAAAAGCATGTGTTAGGTTTAAT
>OZ026622.1:75827225-75867225 GCA_964020975.1 Hermodice carunculata | reverse complement strand
A
Source organism: Hermodice carunculata (assembly GCA_964020975.1). Lineage (NCBI taxonomy): Eukaryota > Metazoa > Annelida > Polychaeta > Eunicida > Amphinomidae > Hermodice > Hermodice carunculata. The sequence goes on along the minus strand of OZ026622.1, from coordinate 75,867,224 downwards.
CTTGAGCTTGAAGTTTTGTGAGATTTTGTCTTTCATATATAAAATAAAAACACAAGAAGCCAATCATGAAAGTAATAGTTAAAGTCAGCGTAATAAATAAAATCATAGTGACAGGCTTGCCAACACAGACACCTTGTCTGGATATGTCCGTGTCCATCCTATTGTACTGTTTGTCAACTGGCACATTCATTCGGTAAGCAGACGCTGGGGCATCACCTGAACTTCCTGTGGTCGCGTTGCATTCGGTGACCCCTGACTCTTTCTTGGCAATTAATTCCATCCTTTTTCTATTTTAATCGCGGGTCGTCGCCACGACTATTTTCTTTGAATGGCTTTGAAAAAAATCCATCGACATATAGTCTAGAAACTTATTTTGTTTTCATAGTGACACTAACTTATGCTCAGTAAGATATACGTGAAATAGTAGTATCACGTTCAATTTATATATTTAGGCAAATTCATTATCAGAGTCATTGCTGGTTAAGAACTCTTATAAGTGAGCTCTCTTGGCCAAGACCTCAAACAAATATGATTACATCTATCAAGCCCAGAGTTATAAGTCTCGCTAATGCATGCGGAAATACCCTACACACCAGTTTTCATTGCCACTTAATTATTACGCTGGCGTTTGGTGGCCAGGGCCAAACAGGTCAATTATATAGAAAATTGCCAAACACCAAGCAAAGTCCTTCAAAAGTCGGGGATCCTGTGGGTGGAACATTTGTACAAGCTCATTCGGTTGGGTAATAATAATCCAACGAAAATCCAATACAAACGTAGGTATTATCCATGGGGAAACGTGGTCGGCAAAAGAGGTAGCAAATAACTTCAGGTTCACAAAGTAACAGTTAAACATTCTTATTGGGATCCTAAGCATTTTCTGACATGTTTGGGCGTTATCCGTCGATAGACAGACAGCGATTTGCGCAAAACGGACCAGCAAGAAAAAACTAAACTGAATATTGGTCACTCTTGGAATCAATTATAACTCACTGGAAAAGTAATTGAAAATAAACGATACTAAAATGATCCTGTGTTACAATTTTACAGATATCGACCGAAAGCTACATTGGCCTATTTTACTTACACAATACACAAACCTCACTGTTTCTTTATAGTCTTATTCGAACTGTTCTGTTGAAGCACAGGTGACCATGAAAAACCAGACCCTAATTAATTTATAACATGGTCACGGTCAAATGTGACGGACGATAATGTAAAAGTGTCAAAACATATTTAACATTCGCAAAAAGTTTCTTCACGGTATGTGCTACAAGTAAAAATGTCGCCCATATGATGCATTATAATCCACCAACAAGTGTCTTCAAATACCACAAAGCATTTACTCCATTCACCATACCATTAATAATTAGTTTATCCAGTGCAAAGGTGAATAATCACGTGAGGCGTATAAAGTATAAATCCGATGCCCAATTTCAAGTTATAAATGTATCACTCAAATGGGACAGCATTTGTAGGTGATTCCGCTGTGCACCGGTTTATCGCCAAATTTCCCTTTTTCAAGAAGTGGTTAAACAAATTCAAACAACAAAAAGTGTGTGTTCTTGAATTAAAACAGACACACACGCACGCACACACACGCACGCACACACACACACACACACACACATACTCACATATACATACATACATGCATGCATACATACATACATACATACATACATACATACATACATACATACATGTCGTGTACCAATGGTAAAGCCTGAAACTTAAATTGAACTTTGTTAATAAATATAAAACACAAATAAATTAAAATCTCTTTTCGGTGAGTTTTCTGTTGTAAAAACAGTCTACATCATTTACGTATTTCGACTAACAGCCATCTAATCTTCTACGTCTTGTATATAGGTGTGTGTGTGTGTGTGTGTGTGTGTGTGTGTGTGTGTGTGTGTGTGTGTGTGTGTGTGTGTACAAAAGTATGGTAACGTTTTACTTTTCATTCACATTCTTATCTGAAATTTCTTCTCTTTTGTAGTCAATACAAAATGTTGAAAGGCAAACGAGACTGATCTCATGCTTGGGTCAATACTTTTCACAGACATAGATAACGTCTGTCCATTGCACAAAATTATTCAGGTTAATCGCCTGTAAAATGGTCTCTTTATTTAGTAAACAGGAACAAGTTAAACAAGAAGTTGGGAAAGACTTAAAAGTACTACTTCGACTAGTCTTCAAAGACGTGTGTGTAACATAATTTAGGAAATTGTACCTTCATGAAACTGTCATCGTTATTATGTGACGTGTGAAGTACAAGATTTAACTGAATGCGGATATAACTTGCTGACCTCTGACCTCGGTTGTCAGTCAGTAAATAGTAGTCGGGGATTTACATCAAGGAAATAACGAAAATAGACTTATTGCAACATAGTATACATAATGAGACTCAGGGGAACAAGTGCAGCAAAATGCCGACAGGACATATACTTATATCAAGAGGGTCCTTTACTGAGCCCCCCCCCCCCCCCCCCCTCATTTTAACACTCCGGAGCTTTAAAAAGTTGGTACATGTCTGAGTTTTTTCTCATGTGGTCAATATTGCACATTGATAATAAGATAAAAGTTTTTGGAGAACAAAAAAAAACCAAGTGCGGCAGCTTCGACAAGATATATGTATATTGTATATATTTATGATATATATATTATATACAGTCAGGCCGTGTTTAACTGGCACCATCTGTTTTTGGTCATTATGCCGGATTAGCAAGGCTGCCAGATAAACAAATCACAGTTATTATGTATAATTCACCAGAATATATAGAGAATAAGAGACCAAATTTGCACCTAACAATGAGTAAATAAAAACATAATCACATACACGTATTACCAATCATATGAAATTGTAAAAACGAAACGTGCAAATTATAGGGAAAAAAAACTTTATTCAGCAGTGTATTCATATCCATATGTACAATTAATGTTACGTTCAAAATTACTGGAGCGAGCGGGCATAAATGTCCCAACCCTAATGTTTATCTCACACACGTATTTGGACATATTTTGCCTTTAGTAGCTTATTTTGGCACAAAGAAATCCGAAATCTTTTTTTACTTACTGCGCTCACTTTTCATATCTTTTAACTGTTCTTCTCTGCGCCGAACTTTTGCTTTTTCACGACAAATTCCCTCATTCGATTCTGGCCATTGCAATGAAATTTAACCATTTAAGGCGGGAACAATTAAACATCTTATCAACTCGGAACTTGTTTGAAACACATCAGGTGATTGTTGATTTTGCGGTACGGCGCAATAATGTATAATAATAATAATAATAATAATAATAATAATAATAATAATAATAATAATAATAATAATAATAATAATAATAATAATAATAATAATAATAATAATAATTTTATTCACCCCCAAATATTGGGGAAACACAGATAAATACATAGTCACATATACAATCGCATAATGATATACATATATACAAAGACGAACCATTATTGCTCGTGAAATATTAAAAAGCCGGGATCAAACTACCAAGATCTGGAGAGGAGCTGCTGTTATGGGCAGGCAGAGGCCGGGCAGGCGGGCCTGCTCACTAGAAACACCTAGTGAGCAGGACCGCCAGCACATGCTCCTCTGCCCATGGCTTAATAGAGTTCTCGTGGCAAATCAGGTACCCTAATGAGTCCACCACACCGTCCCGCGGGCGCCCCGACTCATGGACAGCCGAGGGACGGTTGAATCCAGTAAGCGCAACACTGGTCGGAGATAGGCCGAGATCGAGAATACGGTCGATTATGGTGCCTTTATATCTTCGCCCAGAAACGATGTATTGGGCCAAAATATAAGAATAGAACGACAATAGGGGAGAATCGACCATAAAGATACGATTGAACAGGGACAAAGTCATATATTTTACACGATCAGAAATGGTTTGAATGTCACAGGCCTTCAGCAGAGCAGAATGGTGCGAGCGCTTACCAATACCAAGGAAGCGCTTAACTAGAGTTCCCTGCGTAGATTCCAGTTCACGGAGGGAAGTGTTTGAAATGTTTACAGTATCAAGACCATATGTGAGAACAGGGGAACACATAGTGTTCCATAGATAAGTTTTAACATTAGTGTCCAACCCAGGGTATGAGAGGCCAACATTACCAAGGGCATAATAACTCTGTCTGCATTTCTTGATTCTGTTCTCAACATGAACTTTACATGAGTTCTTGGAAGTAAAAGTTACACCAAGAATGTCAACATATTCATTCGCCTCCATAGATTCGCCACCTAACAGAAAAATTGGAGACTGGCTCAATAGTTTTCGACCCATGATAATACATTTAGACTTAGCAGGGTTAAAGTTAAATCTCCATTGTTTGGAATACTCATAACAAATGTCAATAGATGTTTGCAATCCAGTAACGGTGGCACTGAACAGGGTGACATCGTCTGCGTAGGCGAAGGCACTAAATGTGTCTCCACCCACGCAGACACCACCCCGGGCAGCTTCCACCGTCTTAAGCATATCATTAATAAAAATGTTAAAAAAGTATGGCGAAATGACACTTCCCTGGCGTACTCCCTTCGAGATGGGGAAGACATGGCTATACTCGCCATTCCATCTAACAATATTACGTGAGTGTTTATACCAATCATGAACTAATAACCAGTGTGACTTTGGCAAAATATTTAGAAGTTTATAAAGAAGGCCGTCATGCCAGACACTGTCAAAGCATTTCTGGGCATCTAGAGGGCAAACGTACACTGGCGAATTCATATCATTAAAAACGGTAACCAGGTCATGTAAGAAAGTACAGCCAAACGTGGCACTGCGACCTCTTCTAAATCCCAGTTGTGAATTACACTGGGATTCAGAAAGGGACGCATCGTCAGGAGTAATGGCAAGTTCGATTATTTTAGCATGTACTGAACTCAAAGTGATGGGCCGGTAATTCTCCTGGATATTCGGATTAAGAGTACTCTTCTTCAGAATAGGAATAGTGATACCAGTTAAAAATACATCCGGCACAATACCATATTGTAGAACAATGGAATATAGGGTGACCAGATGATCTAATAGAGGTTCGGACTCTCCGTAGATGAGGTGCTCTGTGGAGATACCGTCACATCCAGGTGAGGAGTAGACTTGCACAAGTCCCTGGTGCATGTCCCAATTTTCCCATCCCGCGGTCCCACCCAGAAGTGCGATACATTTTCCCCTCCACAAAGTTAACTGAATAATATTATGCCAACTACACGGTGTTATTAAGTAGGTCCTACTATTATTATTATATTTTTTTTAACTGTCGACACTGCCGCCGTGTCGGTTTCAACAGTAGCAGCTATTGAGTCTTGGTCAGTTCTAATCCCATTATCATCGCGAGTGGAAAGTGGCCTTCGATGAATGCATGGCTAGTCACTGGCCACTCAAGCGAGACAAAGCTGACCGTCTCCCTCCGGCTGCCGACACCAGTCACTGGACGCCCTCCGCCTGACTCGGGCAGTGCAATTAATACTTCATTACACAGTAGCTCAATTAACAGCTTCTGAAGAGGGGTGCGTTATGACCGCTCGCATGTCTGTGTGATAAGAAACACAGTGCAGACCGCCCGGCGCTAATCATCTGGAGTCCGTGTTATCTGGTTATAGACACGTTCCACGCCAATTAGCCAGGTTTGAGGGCCTTCCTGTATGGTAACCGAATAACGCTTCGACGTGTGTTTACTTGAAAAATTTATTTTTGCAATTAATTTTATTTTGAATAAAATACGGAAGACAGTCCAGTGAGACTTGAGCAAGTCTAGGTGAGGAGTTTCTCTTCAATTTATGAATAAATTTTGAAATCATGCTAGAAGTAAGTTTAATGTCATCTGGAGAAGAGGTAATCTCCTCAGAGAATAAACGACATTTAGACTTGACAATATCTGCTATATCACTCTGATGTGGGGTCAGGTTATTGCAAGGTATATGCTCCATTTAATTTCAAGTGACGGATTAAAGAGGCAAATTACATTGAAAAATGCCCTTTTGTTCTGCAATTAACATGCCGGTGACGAAATTCAAGGGTGCCGGATTATCATGTAGTGAATAAATGGGGGAAATCCGTTCACAACTCATTCCTGCCGAATTTCAAGGGTGCCGAATTATCAAGTGACGGTTAAAGGCGGCCTGACTGTATACGTATATATATAATTAACCCGTATGTAGACGATATGCATGTATATCTTGAAAGCGGTATTCTGTATTGCCATTCTCTGATCACTTTCCAATTTCCGTAAGTCTTTAATCAGCCACCAAATAAGAGAAAATAAAAAATTACAAAAAGATTAATAAACCACAAATCTAAGAACCTCAATTCTGAAGACTATTTTGAAATCTTTCCTGAGAAATTAGCAGGAATGACGTATATTAACGAGATATCCAAAGGGCTCAAAGCCATTCTCCTGACAAAGTAACTATAATGCATGTAATTCTTGTATATCGAAAGTTACTTGTAAAATGCCTGCAAAAAACATTATGCCACGGAATGTGATAGTAGTCCCACACATTGCTACAAAAGGACAATACACATTATCGCATGAAAATAAAAACAAAACGATGAAGCAAATTTATACATTTTGCAGCAATGACTTATCACATCTCTTCTAAATGTAACGAAAAATGTATTTTAAAACCCTTTTTGGAGAAAATATATATTTTACTTAAGAGTGTATGAAAAGCTGTAAACCAAATGAAAAACAAAAACAACTCCAAACTTGGCACAATTAAACTTCTACAGATAAAGTCTCACCTTTTCATAATGGGAGGTCATGCTTTTCAAAATTATGCGAATGAGGGCTAATTAAAGTTTTAAATCTTCAATATCTTGTATACTGTTGTAGATGTGGTTCCGAGTGTATAACAGTTCGATCATAACAAGGTAAAGGTCATCTCAAATGTCAGGGTCATGTCAAGGTCAAAGGTCCATTTTAGGCCACAACGTCATTTTTGAGGCCAAAGTTCGCTTCAGGTAGAGGTCATCTAAAGGTCAAAGGCCACTTTCGATGGTGGCTTTCTTCTAGCCATAACTTGGTCATTTTTTATCCATTTTTGATCATGTTGGACTCAAATTGTAGCTATTGTAACACTGCGCAGTTTTGAAATTTACATGTGACCTCTAAAGGTCAAAGTTCAAGGTCATTTGGACCTTTGAAAGTTTCATGCAGTCATAACTTGGCCAATTTCCATCCAATTCTTATCATGTTGGACTCAAATTGTATGTATTGCAACACTGCACATTTTTATAAGGACATTTAAGCTCAAAAGGGCAAAGTTCAAGGTCATTTGGCCCTTTAGAGGTTTCATTTTGCCATAATTTGGTCAATTTTCATCCGATTTGGTTCATGTTGGGCTGAAAATGTAGGTATTGTAACACTGTGCAATTTACATGTGACCTGAAAAGGTAAAAGGTCAAGGTCCATTGGACTTTGAAATTTGCATCAGCCATAAACTTAATGCAATGTGAAGTACCAAAGAATAAAAGTTGTAGCATCCAATATTTACCACTTTTGAAGGCACACAGATAGATTTGCTTTGAAGCAAATATTCTTTTCTAGTTTTTTTTTTTTTTTTTTACAAATTTTATATGGCATTGTAAATCCTGAAAAAGCAAAAAAATCAGTTTGGTTTAAAATTTACAAATTAGTGTTGACTTGAAATACAAAGCACTAAACACATCACGATTCGACAGGAGAACACGAAAAGATAGACACATGGTTTAAATAGCAAAATCGATGGGCAATATATGGAACGAGTATAATATGTATTTTTATGTGCCATGATTGTTGTTAAATTGACGTGGAAGATACTTTTTCTTTCCAACTGTGACACAGATTGGATATTTGTACCAATTCAACAGTTTTGTTTTTGTTTTTTTTTTTGTTTTTTTTTTTTTTTTTTTTTGGTTTGGGGGGGTTGGTTTTTTTGGGTTTGTTTTTGTTTTTGTTTTTGTTTGTTTGTTTGTTTGATTGTTTGTTTGATTGATTGTTTGATTGTTTTTTCTTTCTTTCAAATTGAATTTTAGCATATGTTCATGTTCCTGTTGCATATCTTAAGATTGTTTTTTTAACAAATCGTATTTTAGCAAATGTGCATGTTCCTTTTCCATATCTAAAATAATGCAACAGTCTTTGCTGCTCCAACTATGAGACTAATTCAAAGACTAGAAAAATAAAGAAATCTTAAACAACAAAATTGTACGAATCATAAATTTATCTATTCCCAATTCTCGCACCATTCTGTTGTTCAATATCTTTAAACTATTGAACTTTGTTAACTTAAGGGACTTCTTAGTAAGGATGATTATGTTCAAATACAAGATAGGTGTACTTCCAAATTCTTTGGTGACAGGTTTATATGTACTTCTGCTGTCCATATAAATACCATTTACCTTCGCGTAGAACTAAGGTTTGACTAACATATTTAGCAAGTCCGTAATGGAAGACACTGCGATTGGAAAGGACCCTTTCCCAATAAACTAAATCAATTTTAAATTCAGATGATTGATTATTTCCTCAGCAAACAGTCAGAATAGATGGCTTAATGTTCGATTAAATAATCTGTAATTTATATTTAACGTACCAACTTACGTCCATCCTTACAACTCCTTACCCCTTTGTACATATCTTAAAGCTTTTTCTAAAGAACACTAGAAAAGAACACTTGCTTCAAAGAAACGGCGTTTGTGCCTACAAGGGACAGTTATTGGCTCTTATATTCAAAGTCAAAGTTGCAAAACCTACATGACAGAAAACATGAAATTTCAGGAACAAGACTGCAGCAAAAAATGGTTCTTGGCATGAAAAAAAATCTGCTGATAAAAAGAAAATGTGAAACAGAAAGAAAAAATTCTGAATAAAAGAGATTGTCAAGTGTCAACAAACAAACAAGCTTTAGTCATGTGGTGAGAAACCCTGGGTAGTTCTCCAGAGAACACTTTTTGTTGCACCTTTACCTCTTTTATGGATCATTGTTGATACTACAGTATAGACTCAGGACAAAATGGTCACCATATGGTGGCATAAAAATGTTGAGTCTGACATGAGTGTAAACAACAAACCACAATGATGAACATATATAGTGTGCAAAAATTGATAGGAATATTTACAGCTCAGTATATGTTAAAGAATACCATAAGCACTGAAACAGATCATTAGGTAACACACTGTGCATTTAATGACCTCTTTGCTCGAGGAAAAAGACAATTTGACAGGGGTGCTTATCATGCAGTCTCGCTGTATCACAGTATGCACTCCGGTAAACAACGTCTCTGTGTCTTCTCATCACACATTGGGCAAAAAGTATTTGCATAGAACGCTTCAATTTTATCTTTATACTTTGTTTACATTTTTTTCCTTAGTCCATGGATCGTGTTCAATTGTCAAATTTTCTTTTTCCTCGAGCAGAGAAGTCATTGAAGGTATATTGTGTTACCTCATGATCTGATTCAGTGTTTATGGTATTCTTGAATATATATTGATTTGCAAATATCCCTATCAATTTGTGCACATTATATATATGTTATTGACTGCTGATGACAGATCATGGCCTGTTGTATGTCCGTGGCATTACAAATATGTACAAGTCTCCCATTGTTGCTCCTAATTTGTACTTTTTGAATTTCATTGATAGGGCCCCTCACTGTTCAGAGTATCTTGCTTTTGTAGAGTCTAACGCATAACCTCGGGCAAAGTTGGTGATGGACAAACCAAGGTTGTGTAGTCAGAATAGGACACCTATCTATCACAGGTTTGACTTTAGATATTCAACATTTAAATTTTTCAAGTCCCCTGAAATGGTATTAATTCTACAACTTTTGTTAGTGTTTAACTTGTGTCTACAGAACAAACCTATGGATTGAAGTTGGAATGACACCTCTACTTCTCAACTGCCTCTAATTAGCATAAATTAAAATTCTATAGCTTTTATTTGTGATTCATTGGACACTTAAGCACAAACCTATAAATTGAAGTTAGAATGGTACATCTACCTATTATAGTTTTGAAGATACTCAATACTTAAATTTTTAAATGGCCCTTATATTTGCATAATTTTCAACCCCTCTTCATAAAAAAGCCCGGACTTTGTATACGGAGATATAATCATGCCAAGTTTGGAGTCTGTACATAGTGTAGTTTTCAAATAAAATGTCGGACAAATCTGCTGTTAAAGAAAAAGAAAGAAAGAACTAGAAAAGAAGATTTGCTTTACTGCAAATCTATCTGGGTGCCTTCAAAATGAGAACAGTTTGAAATGCTACACTTTGTCATTGTTCAACATAATCTAAATTTGGTGTAAATGTATAAGCGTAATTTGCATAATGTAAAATGCTACAACTTTGGTTCTTGGTTCATTTCATGTGGCCATGTCACAAACTTGTAAAATAAAGTTTGCATGAAGCTGATATCTATAATAGTCTTGAAGCTATTCAACATTTTAATTTTTTTGTATTTGCCTAATTTGCATAAATTGAAAGCCTACAACTTTGATTTATGGTTCACTTCATGGGGCTTTGCCACAAACCCATAAATTGAAGTAGGTATGGCACCTCTATCTACAATATATTTGAGGTTATTCAAGATTTACATATTGCATGTTTACCTAATTTGCATAAATTAAAATCCTACAACTTTGGTTCATGGTTCATTGGATGCAGCTTTGCCACACATTTATGAATTGAAGTTGAAATGGCATGTCTATGAACAATAGTATTGGGGATATTCAACTTTGAATCTTTTCAAAGCCCCTTTTTAGCATAATTTGAAATTATACTTAACTTATACTGTCCATTATATTGGCAGGTGTCACAAACCTATATAAGCACATTGAAATGTTGAGTATCTGCAATATATGGGAAAAAGAAAGAAAGAAAAAGAAAGAAAGAAAGAAAGAAAGAAAGAAAGAAAGAAAGAAAGAAAGAGAGAGAAAGAAAGATAAGGGCATTTAACGCATCACCTGTGTTATATGAATGCGATGATGCAAATTTGCTGTTCCCACATAGGAAAAGTTAAAGTAACATTTTAGCCCTGGTTACGTGGTTGCCATTGCGGAATCTGGGCCGAGGAAGTATATGACAGCAATGTAAGCGCAATGGATATGCAGCCGAAAGTTGGGGAACACGCTAAAGGATGGTTGAAAACAGTTATATCCCTTTTATGTAGCCAACTGACGTCACAATAAAAAATGATTAAAAAAGATATGACATTAGTACTAGATGAGTACGGATGAGGAGGCCATCATGGAAAAGCTTGACACGTTCAGTGTATCGTGCGGGAAAAATTGTCCAAATATTACAGGATTTACATCAGCGGTTTTTATTCAAATTTCCTGTGGATTACCATGATGCATTGAGGACTTAGTGGAAAATTTCACTGGATCGCGGGGCTTTTCTATGGACCATACATGTGAGTTGACGCCACGTCATGCTTTTCAAATTTACCGCCATTGAACTCTGATTAGCCAGCATGGAAGGTGACCAGGGTCGTATAACTGAATCTGACAAGTCTCCTGGTGGAGAGTATAATGACACTCAATCAGTAAAGCCAGGTTCTTCGAGAAGACTATGTCGTCCTTGCTTGTCTCCCACAGGTGAGAGTCCTCCTCTGAAAACTAGGAATGAAAACACTGATATTGCCTTTGACTTTCTGCAAATATTGAATGACCCGAGGGTTATTACAGCTTTGAAATCCATTATGTCTGATGCTCCAAGATAAGAGATATTGTTCCCGATGTTATTCAACTGAGACTGGTGCTAATTTGATTAAACTTATGTGTTGTCAACTACGGTCCAGACCCTCAAAAATAAAGCTACAGCATTGGAAAATAAAGCTACAGCAGTGGAAAATATAGCTACAGCATTGGAAAATAAAGCTACACCACTTGGAAAATAAAGTGACATCACTAGAATCAAGGAGGGTAGATGTCCCTCTACCCTACTTGCTAGAATCTAAGGCTACAAAGTTGGAGAATAAAGTTGTCACGATGGAAGAAACGTTGGATGAAGCAGAACGGTATGGCAGGCAGAATAGTTTGCGTATATGATCGGACGAGGAGGAAACTTTTCCAGAGAACACGGACCAAATTGTTCTGAAAGTTTCAGAGAGAAGGGGAGTTGATTTATTATTGACAGAAATTGACAGAACACATCGTATGGGTTAACAAAATGGAGCCCGAAATAGGGCTACAATTGTCAAGTTCACGTCTTTCAGGGCTTGGCAAAAAATCTGCTCAGCCAGGAGTAAAGTTCGTGGTACATTTGTGTCCGAGGACTCAACAGAAAGACGGTCAAAAATTCTTCACAATGCTCAAATTCTAAAGAGGAAAAAAAGATTAAATCCTGTTATTCAAAGGATGGTAGGTTGTATGTCTGCAAATATGCTGCTTGGGGCGCTGTCGGTGAAGGAGAGCTCGTTGAAATAAGGAATTCAAGAGATCTGGAGAAGTTCAAAAACAATAAGCCTCACAATGCTTAACTCGTTTGTTATGTTTCTTGACGTGTTGGGTGCATTGACTCCGTCTCTCACTTATGTACCTCCCAGGCCGAGGTATTGACTCCTGTGTAATGTAATAGTTATAATTTATCACATGATTATTATGCCACATAATCAACGAGGTCGAGAACCGAGTTGATAATGATGGCATAATGGTCATTATGACATGTTATAAATGACTTGTAACAAGGGTGGTAGGTACTGACCAAGATATCCCTTGGTGCACGACATTGTTCCCCTGCCTTTTGTGCATGGTGCACTTTGCCGCTTACATAAGTTGTCACATGCACAGTCAAGTTTGACTGCTTGCTCATGTATTTTTCACACACCGATATGGCAGTAGAAGAGCAGGTGATGGAAGCCAAAATGACAGATTTAAGTGAGTTGGGCAGTATCCCATTCAACAGTTATTTTTCAGAGGAGCACGTGTCATTATGACGAGAGTGCACGCCACAAGAAACCTATTGCAGGTAAAAAAGCAATACATTTTTGGATTTTAATTTATTTATTTTTTTCAGGGTTCATGCCTGGCATGCACACTGTTTAAGTGTTATAAATTGAGTCATGTACATCAACTTACATTGTGCCGACAGTGATATCATGCTAGATATGACAGACGACTTGGAAAGTTCCAGGAGTACACGTTTGTACTGTTCCAAGTCCTGTGGTTCTCTGCATAGATCCTGCTGGAACAATACCTTAGTTTCTATTGTTGAGGGGAAAGTGTCAAGAACAACTGTTTCTACAACACACTGCCTGTCGGTCATGCTGCACTGCACAACACCAGCAATGCTATTGCGTGAAAAGTGTTCATTATGTGACATAATCAACACTTTTTCCTGCTTCCTGTTGGTCTGTTCCTACCACTCATGTTACAAGATCATATGTGCACTGCGCACGGAATTCTGTCCAAGGAATACGACTTTTAGTTTTGTGTTCATGTTCTATTTCAGTATCCTAGTTGTCAGGACTTAGCTCATGTTCTTCCAACATTGATTTTTACAAAATACCAAATAAGTTACATGTACTTTATATTTATATTTTTTTACCATAAACTTATACCATATCACTTCATCTCCATTATTGCAAACAACTACGCATGTTTTTATTAATGGCGATTTGCTGGAAAAGTTTATAGAGTAAGTTTCCATAAGATATATGTCTACCGCAGCCTGTTGCCTGCCTGTTGTGCAGAGAACATTGTTATTTACGCGGGGTTTTTTTTGGGGGGGGGGGGTTGGGGGGGGTATTTTTTTGGTTTTGTTTTGTTTTGTTTTGGTGGTTTTTTTTTTCATAATCCTGGCCCTGTTAAGTTCAGTTCTAATATGCTGACCATGTTACTATCTGGCATGGTTTCCATGACTTTGTGTTGAAATTTCATCTTTACCATGAATTACTCTCAATATAATGTGCGTGTATGAATGTGTGTGCGTGTGTATTTATGCGTATGTATATGTAAATATGCATATTTATATGACGGATATAACGACAACTCTTATTGTATACGTGTGCATGTACTCACTAGCTCCAATGTGGAATCTGTAGCACATTACATGTTGTCCTACAACAGCGATTTTGGTTTTTTTTTCCACTGCAGTCCAGTTTGTCCACAGACATGTTTGTATCAGTGTTACATGTTTCTATTATTCAATTTTCAACTTCGTGCACTTACTGTCTCATGTTTTATTATTTTGTTATAAGCTCCATGTCTTGACTATGTTATTTACTATGATACTGCTTGGAAGTCCTAAATACACTGAAACACTATGGTTTCACACGTGTTGAACCTTCTGTTTTCGCTTCGCTAAAATTCTACAATTTTGGATAGAAACTTCGGCAACTTCAACATTTCAGAGAAAGTGGTGTGTATTTGAATGGTCACAGGACGGGACAAGACCGGTGGAAGTGATTTATATGGACTTTTTCTGTAAAATAACAAGGATTTTTATATCGAGTGAGGATTCTGAATCTGTTCTACGGTCGAGTGGAGGTGGACTGGCAGGTTGACCTGAAGTACATTTGAGTAGACAGCACGTACGGTGAGAGTGGACCAATTTAACCAATTTTATTGGTATTTTTCTGCTCCATATCGGAAAAAGACTGTTTTCCTTGAGAAACTGTGTGGTGAAACCAAAGACTATTTTACATGAGTGGTAAGAGACCTCGAAAAAGTTCCTCGGATAGCGAATCTGTGACCCCGCTCCCTAAAGAAGGTAAAATGGCTGGGCAAGCTACGGCTGAGCAGTTCGAACAAATAAAAACAATGCTGGAGAATTTGAAAAGAAGTCACGATTCACTCAGAGATACATTACAGAATAAGATAGACAGTATGAAAACAGATATCATGAAAAATATAGACACTACGATAAACAGTCTGAAAGATGAGTTACACATTGAGATTGGTACGTTACGTAGTGCTATAGAAAATATTGAAAAACGGGTGACCGGCTTGGAGAACAAAAGCGTGGATCACGCTCCTTTTGACCCAAATGTCAGCGTAATTGCCATAAATGTACCATATGATATCGGTGAGAATGTGGTTGAGAAGGCGCAACGACTCATTCACGAAGGGGTGGGGTTATTGAACGTACAGGTGGTCAGAGCGGAGAGAACCAGAGAGCGGGAAGGAAAACCTGGAGTCGTGAAAATACAGTTTGAAAATGTGCAAACTAAAATCAATGTGCTTCGAGAAAAGAAAACAATGAAAACAAAAACAGAATTCAAAAATGTCTACATGAAAGGTGCCCAATCCCATACAGAGCTCTTGATAGACTTGAATTTCAAGACGATCTTGAATGAGATCCCCAATGGGTCAAAATACAGAATAACAGGCAGCGGTAGAGTGGTGAAGAAGGATGATCAGTCCCCGTGGTCCCCTCGATCAAGACAGGCTATGGGTGAGAACAGTAACACGCCACTTGGATAGGATGTAGACCAGCCCCTTGGTCGACGAACTTTATCACTTTCCTGCTGGAATATAAATGGTTGGACCGAAAACAATAAAGAACTAAGAACGGAAGTAATAAAGTATATTGATTCAGACATTTTTTGTCTAAATGAGACACATTTAGTTGGACAATGTACAATTGAAATACCATTATATACTTACTTTGCGCATAACAGACAAACAATACACGTAAATGCACCGAAAGGGTCAGGAGGTGTGGGCGTGTTTGTTAAAGACAGTTTGTTGGACGATTTCCATGTCAATATCCTCGACAAAAGTTTTAATGGTATTCTGGGTATCGAGTTTCGAAACAAAGTTACTGATTTTATTTTTGTTGTGTATACATGCTACCTACCACCAGAAAATTCTACATGGGGGAATGCAACCGAGTTCTTTGCACATTTAATTTCACAATTATATATGAGTGGTTATGTGATCTTGTGTTTCTTTGCGGCGATTACAACGCACGAGTGGGTGATTTGACAGACATTATTGAAGGAGTTGATGAATTGCCTCACAGGAAAGTATTGACAGTGCTAAACCAAACATGCATGGTAACGCCTTTGTGGAATTTTTGAGGGATATTAAATTGTGTATATTGAATGGGAGGTTCGACCCAGAGATGGATGGCTATACTAGTGTATCGAGTAAAGGGAAGTCGGTGGTTGACTATGTACTAACTCCTCATGATTGTTTTGAATATTGTAAAAATTTTAAGGTAGATACAGTCACTGCATTGCTCGAAAAATTTGGACTTCTTCATCTTGTTGGTGAACGTAGTAGACCACCAGACCACTCGGTTATTTCATTTGATTTCAGTATGAATTATATGATGGAAAACAAAGAAAAAGGTAGTAATAGTTGTAATAAACCACATACAGGTCGAAAATACTTTTTCCAAGATATACCAGTTCATTTTATGAATAATGAGATATGGAGAGAAGGTATTACAATAATAATAGATACATTATTGAATAATGCCCATAATCAAGAGGAACTTGATTCAGTTTATAATAAGATATGTAAAATGGTTAGGGCAGAGATGGATAAATGTCTACGGTTTAAGGATGCTAGCTCTGGGGTTAGAAAACGGTTTAAAAATGCAAAACCATACTGGGATGACGCTCTTACTGATTTATGGAAACAAATGCGCGACTGTGAACAAATTTTTTTAAAGTGTAATGGTACACGAAGAGAAAAACAACAAAAACGACAAGAATTTAAGGAGGCAGAGACCCAATTTGATAAATTATTAGTTAAAAAGGAAAGAAATTATAGACGTAATATGGTCATAGAAATAGAGCAAGTTAATACTAATGATCCACGAGTTTTTTGGGATCATATTAATAAATTGGGTCCGAGAATAAAAAACGAGATACCCCTAACAGTTGAAGAAAATGGTGAGATGGTAAAAAACCTTGATGAAGTATTAAATATATGGAAACGAGATTTTCACAATTTATATAACCAGACCGGAGTTGTTGGTGATTTTGATAATTTATTTTACATTTATTGAAACATTAAATGACTTAAAAAGGAGGGAGGCTGAGGCTTTGTCTGAGGAAAATTCAGACACAAGGAATTTTATATATATGGATGACCCTATTTCACCCCAGGAAGTAAAACGTGTAATTAAGAAATTAAAAGTAAAGAAGTCTGTAGGTGTTGATTGCTTGTCAAATGAAGTACTAAAGAGAGATGGTATTTTATCACTGTTATGTGCTTTGCTGCAAAAATGTTTTGAGTGTGGAAAAATACCTAGCTTATGGAATCAAGCAATAATTTCACCAGTGCCTAAGGGGACGGATAAAAACCCATATCTTCCTCTGTCCTATAGAGGAATTAGTTTACTGTCTTGTGTGTATAAAGTTTAAACTGGTGTAGTAAATAATAGATTAGTAGACTATTCAGATGACGTAGATATTCTTAATGACGAGCAAAATGGGTTCCGCAAAGGTCGTTCATGTAGAGACCATGTGTTTGTGTTAACGTCCATTATTAGAAATAGACAGGCAGATAATCTTGATACTTTTGGCTGTTTTATAGACTTACAAAAGGCCTTCGACTGGGTAGATCGAGACCTTCTATTCTGGAAATTATTGAAATATAATATTATAGGTAGGCTATATAGAGCAATTAAATCACTTTATTTACGACCCAGTGCTTGTATACGTTTAAATAATATATGTACAGATTGGTTTGATACACAATTTGGAGTAAGGCAGGGAGATACATTATCTCCAACGTTATTTAATTTGTATATTAATGATTTTATTACAGAATTGAATGATCTTGAACTTGGAGTGAATGTAGAGGGGAAAAATATTGGAGCGTTGGCATATGCTGACGATATTGTTTTATTGGCAAGCAATAATGAAGATTTACAGAAGATGTTAAATTTGTTTGACTCATGGTGTAATAAATGGAGACTCAGAGTTAATGCTGCTAAAAGAAAAAGAAAACACCAAAGTGCTTTTGGATTTAAGTTAGGAGAGAAAAATATCTCATATGTTAGTAGCTATAAATATTTAGGTGTGAATTTAAACGAATATCTGGATTTTGAACTGACAGCAAGCATTTTGGCTGAGTCAGCATGTAGGGCTCTGGGTGCTGTTATCTCGAAATTTAAAAGTTTAAGAGACGTGGGTTATAGAACATTTACAAAGTTATTTCATTCTGGTGTTGTACCTGTGATGGACTACTGTTCAGAAGTATGGGGTTATGGTAGATACGAGTGTTGTAGTAAGATACAGAACCGTGCTATGAGATATTATCTTGGTTTGCACACAAAGGCACCAATTATAGGAATGCAAGGAGATATGGGCTGGATTCTGCCTAGATATAGAAGGTATTATAATTTATTTGCCTATTGGAACCATCTTATTTCTTTAGAGGATAACAGATTAACAAATTATATATTTTATAGAGATTTGGAAAAAGAAAATGACAATTGGTGTTCGGATATCAGACTATTATTTGAAAAAATAGATTTACTTGAGGTTTACGAAAGACGGGAACAGTGTAATATGGAGGCTGTGTCAATTAAATTATATCAAATAATGCGAAGAGAGTGAGAAGAAAATCTCATTACTAAGCCAAAATTAAGAACATATGTTAAGCTTAAAAAGGTATTTGAGACCGAAAAATACATGGATATTTGTCTAACAAGATTACAAAGATCATTACTAGCATAATTTAGACTAGGTATTCTACCCCTGTCGGTAGAGACAGGTAGATACCGAGCTATTCCTGTAAATGATCGAGTGTGTAACATGTGTACAAATTTAGCTGTCGAGGATGAGCTGCATTTTCTTTGTGTCTGTGACTTTTATAATGACTTGAGACATAATTTGTATCAGGCTGTAGCAGCAAAATGCCCTTTATTTTTTAATCAGACGGATGAGGAAAAGTTTATTTATATAATGTCTGAGGAAAGTAAGTTAGTTGCCAAATATATATGTGAAGCATGGTGCAGGAGGAGAGAACAGTTGTATAGAGGTGTGATATGAGTTTATGTTGAGAATTTGATTACTATTTTCATAAATATGTGATATATATTAGAGTGACATATAAGCCAAGGAGGCTGGGTGCATTCGTGATTACTGAAGTACTGTAACATACACATGGATATATTGTAGCATGCACATGTCACTATAATAAAATAAATACCATACCATACCATACCATAGACGTCAGGTGCCCGACTGGCCGAACACATCTGTTTTTTGGTCTGTCCTACACATGTATGTCTAATGTTATGACTATGTTACTTTACATGATATTCCCAGAGAAACTTTATTACATTGTAACATTATGGTGTCATGGTCAACTAGTATCTGCTTGGTCTGACCATAGAGCAAGCAACACACCATCTGTTGGGTTTATCTCAATGCTCTGGTTGAGGTTCATTATCTTATTGCATTATACAGGGACTTTGTAGGACGGATTTTCAATATACTCTGGTCTCCATGAGTTGTAGCATCAAACAACATAGAGTGGCCATTGGCCTCTTCATAACTCGTTATGTCTCGTATAAAACACATTCTGATTACTTTGCTTGTCCTTCACTTAACAATCAGATCACCCGTACCTACTGTATTATGGTAATGCTACTCGCCAACATTTTTTTTTTGGGGGGGGGGTGGATTTTTGTGCTCACGTATCTTATATTTTATGTTCGGAACGAGCGGGACTAGAACTTGCAACCTTGTCACCAGTCGCCTAGCTGAAATGGGAAAACGCACATATCCACTCGACCAAATCCCTATTCAAAAAGACTGGTTCAATGGAGGTAGCTATGTGCTAGTGCCATGTCAACACGGTTATGCAGAATATGATCTGTACTGAGTCGGCATTTATTTCCAGAATCGGAGATTTAAATCCACCAGTATTAAGGAAATGCCAAAAATATATTTCTTATGTTCGGAACGTACTATATGTACTATAAAAAAAACTTTGCTTTATCCAACTCTCATCTAGCCAACGTTCAGAAATAGTAATTATATTAAAGTCTTCATTTCGAGCTAGACATTGCACTTCATCTGTTTTCCCATCACTTTTGATGCTGCGAACGTTGCAATGATATAACTTCAATTGATTGACGGTATGAGTATCACCAGGGCCTGGGTTGTGATGAACGTCAGTATCCGGACCAACTCCTTTATATTGATAATTTTCAACCTCGCTTCAGAAGAGACCACCAAACTGGGAGAGGATGTGGCCTCTTAAGCTTCATACATACATGCTTGCCACGTGCACGGCGTCTCGATCACGTAGGTCCAAACTGTGAATGTATCTGGGTGGAAATCTCGACCCAACGTGGGCCAGTTCTGATAGGGAATTAATATCGAGCTCCCGGTCAACCCGCAGAGATCATCAAAATAGTGAACTTGGTATGTGTCTCTTCAATCTCGTAGCTCAATTAATTTTTTTTTCAGATAATAGATGAACCAACTAGATTAAGGGAATAATTAACTTCGGTTAATTCAGGTTTAATATACGCGGTTGGCGGCAGAGCAGGCTAGCGTGGGTGGGTCACATGGTGGGGTCTAGCTTGGGAAGGTCACGTGGCCTGGGGTTGGCGGCATAACTACCTAGCGTGGGCGGGTCACATGGTAGGGTGTAGCGTGGGAGGATCACGTGACCTGTCGTGGGATTGGCTTATTCAAAATCGGAACTTCCAAGTAGCAACAGCGTGTTTTACACAGAGCAGCGTATCCGCGTGTAATGTTGGATAGTTCAAGTGAGAAGTTTGCTTAATTTCTACGGAGCCTTTCCTAAGTGTGGGTTTTTGCTTCACATTTGATGAGCCCTCCCCCCCACCCCCCAGTTTTTTCTTGTCTTTTCTTAGTAGGTGTTTCTAGTTTTTACTATGATTGTATGTGGTAGTTGGTACTTTATTGTTGGGAAATTGTGTATGGTCTCTACACTGTGATTAAAAATTAGCGGCGGCATTGGCGGCTTTACAACACATACAATAAAGTATTGGTCCCAAACCCTGTGTGTTATGACTTTTCATTTAGTGTAGGGAATTAAACGAGTATTCAACCAGTCTGCTGGACCTTCTAATTACTGACTCGCCTGGACTTATCCTGGGCAGTAGAGTCTTAGCTCCTCTTTCAAGTTCTGACCACTCGGTTATTTTTTGCTCCTTTTCACTCTCCTTCCAGAGAGATCGCTCGTTGAGAAGTGGTGTATGGAATTTCAAAATAGCTGATTTTCAAGGTCTTAATACAAGCTTGTCCCCTGCTCCCTGGGTCCACTGCTTTCAACGTCTTCGATTCCATTGATGATGTAGTATCTTACTGGTCTGCCAAAGAGTTCCATACAAAGAAGTTACCATCCGGCCAAAGGATGAACAGCTGAAATTTAAAGACTTATGCCTTCGCGAAATCGTGTAGGGAAACGTTTTAAGATCTTAACTCAAACACTTCGCCCTTTCACTCTTAATATCTGTGTCAACATCAACAGGTTTTATCAGTATTACAAAAAGCGAAGCAATAACATTGTCAACGCAACAAAAGTCTCAATAAACTCTTACTTTTCTAAACTACGTACACAATTAGATAAGAAAATTATGAATCAAAAACAATGGTGGAAGTGGTCCAAGTCCTTACTTGGATGCAAAATCCATGAAGATTTTCCTCCTATTATTTAAGAAAGTAAAATTATCTCTGGCATTACCGGGACGTGTGACTTATTCAATACTTACTTTGCTAGTCAATATCACTCATGCCGATAATGATGCACCACCCCTGCCAAACTTTATCTATCGTACCGAAGCATGCAGGAGTGATTTCATGCTCAATGAAAAAAGTGTCCGAAAAGTTTTACTATTATTAAAATTAACTTCTGCATCAGGCCCTGACAATATAGGTAATAATCTGCTAAAAAAAAATACTGCTGACTCCATCTCCAAGCCCTTGACAAATATTTTCAACCTCAGTTAAACCTGATGTCTCTCAGTGTCATTCAATTTCCCGATTCTTGGAAACGCTCTAATATCTGCCCTGTGTTTAAAAATTCGAATAAACAAATCCACAATAACTATTGTCCAATTTCCTACCAGTGTAACGTATCCAAGGTTTTCGAGAAACTTTTTTTTAATTCTCTTTACGAATATCTAACAGGCAGCAACCGACTAACTGATAAGAACTCTGGGTTTAAAGCTAATGGTTCAACTACCAAACAATTAGCTAGTATTCTCCTAAATATGTACAATGGGCTTGAAAATTCCAAAGAGGCCAGAATAGTATTCTTGGATACTTCGAAGGCCTTTGACAAAGTGTGGCATGTTGGCCTCCTCTTCAAACTATGACAGCTGGGGGTATCTAAATGACTTCTTAGGTAGATAAACAGCTACCTCTGAAACCGCCTTCAACGTGTTATTATCCATGGGAAAACCTTCTTTTGGCTTCCCGTCCAGGCCAGGGTACCTCAGTGATCAATTCTAGGTCCCTTGTTATTCCTTGTGTATATAAATGACATTGTAGATGATTTGACCTGTGATGTCCGCATTTTCGCCGACGACACCTGGTTTAAACATATTTTATAGAAAAATGCAATTGAGAATCAGGGCATAGCCCTATATTTATCCCTCTTGCACAAAGAGGAGAAGTATTGGACATCACACAACGAGGAAGACGATACACTTGTTTGGCACCCTTGTAAGAGATGTATCAATACGTGACAAGACAGATAGAGTGGCACTGCCACACAGCTTGAAGAAGTAAACCAGGACAAGACTCCACAGACAGCAAAAGTGTTGGGGTAAATATTCATTCACACTATATCCAGATTTAGATATTAGAAACAATAACTGCTCTGTATTTAAATTTACAAATATACTGCTATACCAACTTTCATGTCACTGTCCCGAGTCTCTCTGTGTCATTTCTATATTTTTGGATGGCCTTAAAAATGATTTAATTTTCGACAAAAGAGCAATTTATGGAGCCATAAAGTAATGTCTGGATTGTGAACGGCGCTAATCTAATAACTGTGCTTTGTTATATGTCTCTACGTAATCTGTATTTGCTACACTCACAAAGAAAATGAAAGAATCCTCGTTGGCGTTGCCACAGGCACACTCAGGGGAGTCAGCAAGCCCTTTCATATAAAAGTCTCCATGTAGATTCTGCATTCCATTCATAGCCGAGCATGAATAACGGCTAGTCGACGATCACCAATATAGAAAAGCTTGTTTGAGGGGGGGGGGGGGGCAAGGGCGGGGGGGGGGGGGTCTTGATCACAGTTCACAGGAAAAAATTGTTTTCATAGTTCACAGGAAAAATTATTCAGCTTATATGCATATTCACGATTCACGAGCAATGGCTTAATCACGAATCCCGATAATAATTTTATTGTTTCACAGATCACGGAAAATAAAAAGATAGGATCACGAGTCACGAAAATACCCTTGCCCCCCCCCCCCTTGTTTGTTTTACCAACACCATTGATACGCTTACGACTCTTTTTGAAATCATGAGTAGACTCAGTATTACGCACAGACAAAGGTAACCCGTTCCATAATCTAATCACGGAAGGAAAGCATGAGCTGTTAAATAACTTTGTTCGCGTGCGTATGTTTTGACAAATTTTGGCGTGATCTGACCATATACCTATTACGTTCAGACACAGTGGTTGGAACTAGATTCCTCAGATATTGAGGTGCAAGACCATGCACTATATAGTAGAAGAGGATCAATTTACTTTCCTTTCTTCTCTCTGATAGCTTTTCAAAACGGGTTTCCTCGTCAATAAGATTGTGGTTGGTTCCCCTTGCTGCCCCTGTTATTACTCTCGCTGCAGAAAGCTGAAAATTTTCAAGCTGTTGGGACTCCTGTAAAGAGCAGCCGTCCCACACAACTGAACCATCCTCAAGCATCGGACAGACGAAGCTGTAATAAATAATTTCTAATAACTTTCTACTCAAGCGATATTGTAAATATTTCATGATATTAACAATTTTCGTTCCTTTTGTAACCAAACAGTTAATGTGACTTGTCCACATCAAGTCTGATCTCATAATCAAGCTCAAATGCTTATGTTCGTTTTCGTTCTGTAGGGTTTCGTTCATAAAGACTAAATCAGGATAATTAAGAGGCGTTCACTTTTTAGATATATTCATGCTTTTTGTTTTTGATCGGTTTAAAGCAGACCAGCCATCTATGAGACCGACTCTTCATCTCATTCAGATCCAAATTTAGAGAAGTGGTCGCACAAGTGGCGTCCTCAACTTCAATAAAAAGGGTTGTATCGTCTATAAACAATCTAATAGACGATTTTACCATATTAAAGATATAATTTTTGTATATTAAAAACAACAGGGGACCCAATACAGATCCTTGAGGGACACCTGCTCTACCTTTACCCCCAAGAAGACGCAGTTCACTGCAAAACGACTCGTTCCATTCGATCTTCTAAATAATCTTCGAACCACCTAAGAAGAGAACCACAGATTCCAGCCTTTTTAAGCTTGTGCAGGAGACCAGGATGGTAAACTCGGTCAATCGCTTTGGTGATATCGCCAAAAAACAATCCTAACATCTTTTTGTAGATCAATAGCTACATCTGATACAATGTACGTTTCCTTTTTCCACCCAAACAAGTTTATGCCTGTATACTAGTCTTACAATTACTGTGATAAATTTAAGCCATCTAATAATAGCCTCACAGATAAGCTCCAAATTAGTTTCACTGATGAGAGCAGGTCCGATCACAGTATCAGGTTTATCTGGCCACGTGGGTTTGTTTACAAATAAGCCATTAATATGTATTAATTAACCCGTTGCTTAATTCTCCAAAGTTTATAAGTAGGATAAAGCAAACAATAAGGCAGCAATCAAGACTTCAGGATGGCCTTTGTTAATTTTGCAAGTTACCTGTAAGTCAAAATATACAGAGAATTCAACGGACAGAGAAATTACCGTTCGCCCCATTGCAAGCGGGCGGCCCGGTAGAACTCTACATGGACAATACGGGGACTTACTTGATTGATCTGCAAAAGACGCAGCGGTACGTAAAGTGTTGCATTACCAAGCATGAAGGCTCTCCTATATGTGCTGGAGATAAAGCAGCTCTTGTTAACTTAAGTTTACAAGGTCTATGGTCGGAGGTCCAAGTGTACTGGCAAAACAGACTGGTGAGTGGTGGACGACTGAATCCATACAAAGCATACCTGGACACGGTGTTGAATTATGCTGAAGATACAAAAGAAAGTCAACTGCCAACTCAGCTGCACTTAAAAGACAATGCAGATTGCATGGATAAAACAGACCTAATGCAAGGCCTGAATTTCGGATTGACATTACGAAATTTCCACACAAATAATGGTCAAAGTGTGGACATGACATGACCTCCGTATTCTGACACGTTTCAACAACATCATACGTTATTCAATGTGATACCAGGCATGGTCAAATTGACACCCAGTCCAAATACATTCCGTCTGATGAGAGTGGGCCCTGAGAACTACAAAGTGCATATTCAAACTGTGAAATTGTGGATATGTACTGTCAGTTTGGCCCTTACACCCTACATGGAGATCAGTCGACATCTGCAAAATACCACAGCCAAGTACCCCATCATGAAGGCAGACCTCATGACTCATACTGTGACACAAGTTACTCAACACATTCAACTGGACAACTTATTTCTGGGCGTGTACCTGCACAAATCCTTTTTGGCTTGTTGGCTTCTGACGCTGTGAGAGGAAGTTACACCAAGAACCCCTTCAATTTTCACCATTATAACCTGAATTATTTACAAGTGACTGTGGATGGCAATCCCTACCCGAGAAGAGCACTGGAACCAGAGTATGCAAACAAACTGTACATGGACTCTTACCTGACTTTGTTCACAGGTACTGGAAAATGGAATACCAACGATGGAAATTACATCAATCAAGATGGTTATCCTAATGGCTACTGTCTTTATCTGGTCAACATTGACTCATCCAAACAGATGCAAGATATCATGCCTATAAGTAGAAAAAGCAACATCAAACTAGAAGCAAGGTTTGCTCAGCCACTACCTACAACAGTTGACCTGTTGATCTATGCCATTTTTCCAGAAGTCATCGAAGAGGACTATACTCGTGAAGTACATCTAGAAGGAATAACCACCAACTAAGGTCCGCGTTGCTGAAAAAAATTTGCCTGACGACACACATAGGAGAAATAGGAGAAACAGTGATGATATAGTATTCCTTTTCATAAGGAAATAGTTTAAATTGTAGAAAGAAAGATAAAGTTATGAAAATGTTGTTTTACACGTGTCTGTTTTTACTACCACAAAATGTGTGTGTGTATGTATGTGTAGGTCCAGTCGCCGTACAAACGCCTTACAAACGCCCTTCAAATGCCTTACAAACGCCCTTCAGACACCCTACACACGCCCTTCATACGCCTCACAAACGCCCTTTAGACGCCCTACAGACACCTTCAGACGCCCTGCAAAAGCCCTTCAGACGCCCTACAGATGCCTTACAAACGCCCTACAGACGCTTTCAGACGCCCTACAGGCGCTCTTCAGACACCCTACAAATACTTTCAGACGCCCTACAGACGCCTGCAGATGCCGTTTAGACACCCTACAGACGCCCATCAAACACCTTTGTGAAATTGACATCTAATCTTATAAGTAGGTTGAGATTGTATCAAATAACCTAAAGTAAACCAAAATACTTTACAGATAGAAACGCACGTGTCCCATTTGTCAGAAATCAAATCTGAGCCAATAAAATACACTCTTACTGCAAGTACATGATTCGAATCGCCAAGAAAGACAAAAATGGCTAAAGCAAGCTGTACCCTGTTTTAACCATTTTGAAGAACTTTAAGTCACTCTTTGGAGGCCAAGGGACACTCTTTACAAGATAGACACTTTAGCGGCCAAGGGCCACTGATTGATACAGAAACACATGTCACTTTTAAACACCCTTTCACGATGCTTCTGGTGGCCCCTACCGGTTTTGGCAAGACTGTAATACCTGAACAAACTTTAACAGAAAGCCAACCAGACCATTGAACCTCCACCGGGAAGCATTATCATCTGTTACTCACATTGGCAGCCCTTATATAATGAGATGCAAGATAGTGTTCCAAATATAGAATTCATCCGAGGTATACCTTCAAACTTGGAACAGGACAATTTTCTGAACCCTAACAACAGAAACTTGATTGTATTTGACGATCTGATGAGCGATATAAGCAAAGATGAAAGAATGACAGATTTATTCCCCAAAGGAAGCCACCATCGCAATTTGAGTGTTATTGTGCTCATGCAAAATTTCTTCGAGCCACGCATAGTACCCATGCGCCGAAATTGTCAATATTTAATTTTAGGCAACATGCCTATGTATTTGCAAACGATCAAGACCATCAGTCAACGCATGTTCCCAGATAAGCCAAAGTATATGATGGACATGTACAAAGAAGTCACCTCAAAACCATACGGATTCCTGGTGATTGATTTGAAACCGACAACACCCGATCACGAACGGCTGAGAACAAATACTACGTCATAAACATCTCCACAAAAGCCTACAAAATAATCAGCAGGACATTTGGAATCCCTTGTGTCCATATCTGGTGATTCAGAAGGTGATAACGATGATGAAGAGGATGATGAGAAGCATTATCAACCTATGACAAATAACGACACTGTGCTGTACAATATTTTTATGGGGGTTTTTTGTTTGTTTGTTTGTTTGTTTGTTTTGTTTATTTGTTTTTTGTTTTTGTTTTTTGTTTTTTTTTTTTTCTAATCCCTTCCATAATCATGCAGTTTTATTCTCTCCTCACTGTTAAGTCATTGTGACCTGTCACCTACTGACCAAATTATATAAGAAACACACTCCCTATGCTGTGTATCTTATGGCGTATAGCTTTAAGTTAAACAAAATTACAATTAATTATATATACTTATTGATTTACTGGCAATAATTACGCCCAGCTTCTATTGTCAATAGTGAATAGTATACCAAGTGCCATCACGTTACATTATTTTCTCAATCTGAGCCTTTCAGTGTCCTATTAACTATTGATATTTGTACATGATGATATCTCTATTTTCTCTTGTATACATTTGTATGGTAACATATAGTTTGTAATGTCTTGTGCGTATTGTATATACGTATTATTGTGTGTCCCTCCGTGTCTGGAGAACCCTTTGTTATTAGTAATTTTTGTACTATAGGGTAATCCAGTATAAATAAATATGTTTAAACTAAACTAAATGGATACAAAGTCCTGACGCCAAGACAATTCAAGATCCTCCACAATGGGAAGAATTTCTGAAAAGCATAGCCCACCTCAGTGATATTGATAAATCGCTCATTCATAATAACAAAGCATTAGCTCATTTATGTGTGTGTGAGTGGAATGGCGTGAGATCCTACCGTAAAATACCTTGCCTCGTGTGTCCACAGGCAAGAGTCGCCTTTAAGCTTATTGCGTGTGAGCATTGCGGAACTGTTGATACTTATTTACCCCCAAATACCATGGACCGGTGGCTTACGTGCAAACATTGTGAAACTTTACGGAAGCCCGACCCCAAGCAGACGATTAAAATATCCGTGTATTGCCCGACTTATAAGAAAATATCTGTTGCAAAAGTTCAAAATAACAAGAAAAAGAAAGTAGAGTATGAAAGGTTCGATAGCATCGATATGGTACCTATAGACTGAAAAAAAAATCTATGAGTAGCAGGTCGTCTGGTTATACTGTAAGAGCACGAACTTTTATGTACTGCTGAGTAGCAAAGACAGTCAATTGTTATACCCTGGAAACCGTGGAAACGACTTTCGTGTACGATTACCGCAGGGATTAAATTTATAAGGATATTGGGAAGTTGCTGTGAGTGATATTCACATTGATCAAGCAGAAGCACAAACAAGTCAACGGTTGCTGGCGTGTTGTGACATCGTATACTATAGTATAGTCGGGAACAGTTGAAGACAAATATTAAGAAGAATGTCACCATCAAATAAACATTTTGTCACAGAACAGTTCACCCGTCTTGTGCAGAATCCCTTTCAACAAATATTTATTTCCATGTTAGACACCGAGGGACACACAGTAAATATATGCTATTGTGACGTTACATTACATTTTCGGGGGTCACCAATATGAAAATTAAAAGCAATATACCAGGGTTTGGAGCCCTCAATCAACCATCTAATCTTTCCCGTCCACAAAAATGAGGAAACAAAGTTAGAAGAAGAAAGAAGACTTTACCAACTATATCTCCCATCATGGCACAGGACTGACAGATGAAAGCCAAGTTGAAGACAAATAAAAAATCAACCTCGGAATTCGACTCGTCGTTATAATTACTGTGTAATTCAAGAAAAATAAATGATGATCATTTGAAATGAAATGTGCTTGTTGTCTAGGACACTTTGTTTTCGACTTTTTCCTCGTGCCCCCCCCCCCCAAACCACTCATTGCGATGCCTGACGGGTCACTGTATACATATTAGGTTATGGCTCAGCGCATCAGCATTGTACAATTCTTTGAAATATTACGCGATTTTTTTTCATTTGGGAGAGAGCAGAGAGTAGTGACCAGTGACTGTGGGAACGTGTGTGAAACTGTGTTGTATCTTTTTTTTTTTTCTTTTTCTCTTTTTTTTTTTTTTTTTTTTTGCCTTGGGATATTTGTGAGTGTTGTTCAGTTCTACAGAAAAAAATATGTATATATAGGGAGGATGTGAGCAAACCAACCTTTGGTTGACCCGCTCAGCCGTAGGTTGGAAGTCTGACGGGATTCTCCAACACCCGTTGTTACATGTATATGTTATATATATGCACTGTGCAAAGGCAGCTTGTCCAAGTGAGCAACACTGACCTCGAGGTCAAAGGGCACTGATCCGTGTGGACACTTCAGGTGTGTTCTGTGAACAAAGCCATGGATGAAGCTGTCTACTCTTTTCTTTCTTTGTTTCTTTCTTTCTTTCTTTCTTTCTTTCTTTCTTTCTCTCTCTCTCTCTCTTCCTTTCTTCCCTTCCTTTCTTTCTTTCTTTTTCTTTCTTTCTTTCTCCTTCTTTCCTTCTTCAATAGAGTATTTAATATGGAAGAATGGATTACATTGGTCGGACCTGTCAAATGATTGACTGGATAAAGGGCCTATCTTATTTGAAAAGCACTTCTGAACAAAAAGTCACCCAATACCTTGAGGACATGGTCGCTCACAATGGAGTTAATCCTTCTTTTGTCAAGAGAAAGTGGGTCTGATTTAGCTCTACCTGCCCCAAACATGTCCCGACACATCCAAGTACTAATATCATACCTATTTTTAATCATATTGTTGTGTCGTCATTTGACTACATCAAAGGGATATAACTACTGTTAAACATTCTCATCATTTTTGATTAGTACTTACAGTATGCAAGGGGGTGCGATAAATGGGTCTGTACACTTTCACAGAATATGGAAATGATTTTTTATTTTTAGCCTATTTTGTTTAAATTTTGGTGTGATTTTTTTTGAAAAATCAATGATTTTTAAAGTACTTATTTGGGGGAGGGAGGGGGGCATGAAATTTAGTGCCCTAAGTATTAATTAAAAAATGTTGATAATGTTGAACCACCCCTAAGCGTTTCCACGTAGTATATTCTGGTGGAATTTCAGGTCCAAAGTACAGAAACGACATACTTCTGAGACAGTTTTGAAAAAGCTTTTTGAAACTGGTGCTTTGGATCTGAAAAAGCTAGGATAAATAAATATGCAAGCAGGTTTGCAAAAAGGTTTCAACTAACTGGTCCTGGTGATCAGCTTTCCTTATTCTTCCTGTGAAGACAACCGAAAACTTGACGATGAATAGATAGATCTCTCTCTCTCTCTCTCTCTCTCTCTCTCCTCTCTCTCTCTCTCGATAGATAGATAGATAGATAGATAGATAGATAGATAGATAGATAGACAGACAGACAGACAGATAGATTTACGACATTCGGCGTTTAACACACAGTATATATATATATATATATATATATATATATATATATATATATATATATATATATATATATATATATATATATATATATGCATAAAACAGCAGATTCACTTTAATCCAGAGTTTCTGCTTCTAATATTGTACAAAAACTTCTACTCTTGACTTCCATTTCTTTATGCAGTCTTTCGCTCCCCAGTCACATATACATATCTTAATTCATTGAACATTGACTTATCTTTTATCTCTAATAAATACTGAAGCAAAGGTATTATTTTTAAA
This sequence comes from Hermodice carunculata, assembly GCA_964020975.1. Classification (NCBI taxonomy): domain Eukaryota; kingdom Metazoa; phylum Annelida; class Polychaeta; order Eunicida; family Amphinomidae; genus Hermodice; species Hermodice carunculata. The sequence goes on along the minus strand of OZ026622.1, from coordinate 75,836,047 downwards.
AATAGTTTATTCATGTCATTAAAAATATATATATTACATAATTCACATCTTCATAACCACACTACGGGATGTATCTTTCAAAACCTGCATGCATAATAAATACATTCATCACTTTTTACTTGGCGTGGATATGTAAATATTAACATCAAATTAAACGGTCATTAGTTGCACTTGCATTGCCATAGCTTATGTTGTCTTTGATATCACAGATAATCATACCCGTAATTTAAAATGCAAATTGCAGAGGCGTATTCCACATTAAGTCTGCTAATATTTTCTGCAACCCATTTGGGTTTAAGTCACGATCATCATACCTCTATACATTCCTGATTGACGGCACCCTACACGGGCACATTTGACCCTTTTTCCATATTCAACACAATATACAAATCAGATTTGTACCAGGCAACACCTTTGAATCACTCCTAGCAAGGAGGCTACACGTTCGTGTAGCCTCCTTGCTCGTAGATATCAAAAGGCCATGAAGCTGGCGTCACGAAACTATTACACATGACGTTTTGATCCTTCGTATGGTCAAAGTGAAAAACTTGAAGCCCTTGAGGAGTCTGAGCCTCATGTGAAGTCTAATATCAGGTGTGGTGTACTGCGCCACGTTTGGCCAGAGTTACAGGAGGATCACACTTTGTCCATCTATGTCCCTTCTATTGAACAGCAAATATTACAAATTTCCATTGAAGCAAGGGCAAATAAATACATCTGCATTATAATTTAATACTTTGGCAAGTGTAATACATAGGGCTTTAGACGTACCACCTGTGTACTGTGTAAAACCCTAGATGAAGTAGGATGAACTGGATGTAAAGATGAGAATGTTAGTAACAATGTGATATTATGTACAAATGGCAACGATATCAATGCAATCATGGTCATGTAGAATGTTCAGGTTCGGTCATTGTTTGTCTAGAAGCAATGTATTTGGCCTTTCAATGGGGTTCTGTTAACATGGTCAAGCACTGTGCTCATCCAATGGTCGGTTGCAAATATATATATATACATACAAATGACAATAATATCAATGCATACGTGATGATGCAGAATATTGCGTTTCAGACACTCTTTGTCAAGAATCCATATATTTAACATTGTCAAGCACTGCAATTATGTTATTTCCAGTTGTAAACAAATTCGGATCCGTGGTGTTTTCGCTGTAAGATGTTTGCTCTACAGTTCAAAAACACTGAAAAAATTTTCGAATTTTTCTCCTGAAATAAGTTTGGCTGGTTGGGCTTTGACAAATATTCTGTCCCCTGGCATTAGGAGTGTCCTGATGCTGACTGTCACAGCTGTGGCTGGTGCCTTGAAGTTGTTAGGCGTGGGACTTGTATAGAGCCTCCGTTGGACCTCTGTACGTTTTGCCAGAAGCAACTCTGTGCCTAACTGCTTCCCTTTAAAGATGGCAACTTTGTATTCCGTATTCCCTGCTTGCGTGGTTGTCGTATCGGCATTGAATTGAAGCTGCACATCTATTTGCACAATTCGGGGTGAACTTCCTTTGTTGAGCTGGAACATGCCGGTCCTGGAGGTGAACTGAAGAACACTGTTCGGACGCGGTTTAATCGCTTGTTGTGAACGCGTTCCCCAACCCGTGACAGTCGCCATGCTAGCACCTGTAATTTAAGTGGCAAATCTATAAAAGGATATTGGAAAGTTGTCACAGTTGCACCCACAAAATGATGTACTTGTATCGATAATAATGACACATTTTTTCAGGATAGGACAAATGACATGCCATCATGGTCAAAACCTGGCGAAACTACAATCGAGAGAGATATTGGTAAATGTACTGTCCCTAATATAGGCGACCCAAAGCAGCAGTAGGTCGAATCACCGCGTTGGAAATTTCAAAATTATTGATAATGTATTAGGAGACAAAGTGATATTTTAATCCCCGACACTTTATTCACCTAAAATAGCCGTTCCGAACAAGAAACCCAAATTACAGCGGGGAGTTGACCGAAAAAAATATGAATAAATTTCTGACTGTACCAATAGGAACGGGGTTTAACGGGGATAATGTGGCCATCCGTTGTACACGAGTTATACATACATTCCTACATCAATCTCGTTTGGTAATAAAACACAAACTGAGCAAATGCCAGATTTCCTGCTTTTCGTGTGAATCTGATGCACTTAATAGCACTTTCATTAAATCGCGATAGTTTGAAAGCATAATTATCAGGATCGAAGACATTTAGTTTATCCCACTCGCCCACAAAAAGCAGTACTTTGGACTTGTGGTAACATGTGAACTATGAATGGGACTTGTCCGTGATTGCAGTCTATACAGGTGGGCCATAAAGTAATGTAAAAATATAAGGGTGCCGTGTCTGTGCAGACCCCATAACTTACATACTCTTTCCTATTTGTAAACGAGCAGCACATAACATTAATTGTATATATTGAGTTATGTCAGTCTTCACCTACCAGACATATGTCCAGGATGGAATTCCTCCAGGTACATCTGAGCTCTCACTGGTTTGCCACTTGGGGTCGCCCTGGACTGATCAGCGCCAGGCGCTGGGCTCCCTGCTATCAACTTACTGGCAGTCGGCTGGAATAAGAATACAATCAGTTATTTTTTTTTTCAACTGTCATATTTCTAGTCTTATAAAGTTCATATTTCATTGCAAAAATTACTTCACGCTGACGTACTTCACAGGTACTTCCTATGATTTAGCCATATGGAATTATTGGAGGGAGGGAGGGGGACGTTTATTCAGTTAACGTCCGAACAAAATCCTGATACTAAATAACAGACTTGCAAAGTGGTGATGTTCCACACGAAAAACTGTGAAATAGCAGAATAAGGACTCAAAAGCCACAACAAAGATAATGGAAGGCTCCATCAGTTGCGTTGGCCAACAACGACAAAAAACAGGGCATATGTCAACTTTGTGACCTGCATGTGTATTGCCCTGGGGTAAGATCCCGCTAAATCAATAAAGACCTTCTAGCCCGGCCTTTCCGCTCCAGCCCACCACCTCGATATGAGATATTACGCGGGAAACTTGAAAATGAAAAATGGAATTTGTTTCATTTTTCCCTCTGGGTGGTGGGCTCTGAATGTGTGAGTGTGTGTGTGGGGGGGGGAGGGGTGCGTGGTATTTTGCACTCACACAGACCAATCGCCATAGACCACTAAACTATTGCTACGAGGTGTTGAACACACACCTTTCATGTATACTTAACCATAATATTATCTCGTGGGTAAATTTTATAAGTTTAATTAATTTCCACGCAAGGGATATCAGCATTTTTTTCAAACTTCGCGAAAGCGGAAACTCTCAAAACACCCACAAACCCACCCACGCAATGATGTATGGACGAGATGGCAGTAAACTTCACTTTGACTTGGGCTCCAGGAATACACAAAGAATAGCCGAACGATTTCTCCACTTCAACAATTTAAACACTATTCAAATAATTTGAGTTCATCTCTTAAAGGGCAAAGGAAGCAGTGAAGCAGCACGTTGTGATTTAGGCATATTTTTAAAGGGATTTAAGGATATACGCCAGCCTGGAAAGTGAAACGATTGACCCATTTTGATGGTGTCTTTTGCCATCCTTATTTGGTGTTTATACACTAATTGGTGCATGTGAAATTCCCTGTCTTTCTTAAATTACCATCATACACAATATAATGTAGCTGAGGAACAGGAAATGTCCCTGAACATAATTGACTAATGGTTCGCCACACATCCTCTGTATCTTCCGAGTGAGGAAGTACGCAGGTCACGACTCATTTAGGGTCAGAACAGACGCGGTACAATGGCAGCGGACACGTTTGGGGCAATCCAGGTACATTTCCATGTTATATATATATATATATATATATATATATATATATATATATATATATATATATATATATATATATATACATATATATATATATATATATATATATATATATATATATATATATATATATATATCGCACAATAAAATGAAAATTAGCTGCCTGGTTGTATACTTGCAAAACTCTCTCGCGAAATTGTTTATTTCGAGATCACAAAGGCTTACGGACTATTTTATTTGTTACAAATGAAATGCGCATGAAACCGTGACTTGTTTTGTCTTATCGAACCCTTTAATACCGTAAATGTTTTTATTTTCAAGTGTCTACATTTTCGCGGGTTTTGCATTTAAGCGATTGAACTGGTGTTTTATTTTCATAATTTTGAATATCCGTACTTTTAAACTTATTCTAAAATAGTATGTCACAGTATGTTTGTATCATCAGCGAAATAAGCAAGAATACAAAAATCTGTGAACGAAAATAATTCACATTAAATAAATTATTTATTAATCGATGTAGTCCATAGGCCACCTTAATGCCTGATACTAAATTATACGTCAGTCGATTGTTGCAAACAGAAAATATTTTCATGTTAAGATAGCACTTTAACACCTAGGTGTGTTCAAATGTATTTCCGGTCAGTTGACCTTTCAGTTTCTCGGCCTGCAGCCGGAGTATCACAAGCCAGGCAACGCAAAGGTCAATTCGCAGAGGACGGTGCCAAGAACTGGCGGGGAGAGGAGGGCTGGAGTGTGGAGTCCCAAAAAATTTGGATTTTTTTTAAACCCCAATTTTAGTCTTTTGTTGGCACCAGATAGTCATATTTTCACTGTATTCTTCTATCAATGTTTATCCCATATACTGCCTACTGAGGAGAAAAAGCAAGAAAAAAACTTTTGAGAGTGCGAAACGCACCCCCACCCCCACCCCCATCCCTGCCAGTTTAGACCAGGTGGTTGATATTTCAAGGTACTTTTATTGCCAAATTTGAATATCCAATACGCATTTTAGTTCAACAAGAGGCGTTCATATAGCTGCAAACCTGCACGGGTCCCAAGCAAACATACTATGCCTCTGCCATGATAAGGGCACTGGTAAGGGTAACGTTACTTGACTATCCATATATAACTTTCTTTTCTAAACAAATGACCTTTTTTCTAACCATGCTTAGCATCTAGTAATTTTTATGTCTTAGTGAAGGGTTTTCTTAACGTTTTTGCTTTCTCGATTGTAACTTTTATCATAGAAGGCCATTTGGCCCCAATTATCTGCCTTCCTTCCTCTCAAGTTCATTGTCCCAACCTAGGGGGCAGCACCGGATCCCAGTTAATATTACAGGTAATACCTGCTAGTCAATACAGAGGGGAATCCGCTTTTTCCCAAAAGTAGATGCAGGTTTCAGAGGCAAGACATGACTGACAGTATGGCAAAACCTGAACTCTGTGTATGATTAGATTTATGGTCGTTTCTTTAAAAAGAACATTGGTTCCCAAAAATACTTTTTAGGATTTAATCAATAAGTGATATAATAGTATATTTCATGACAATTTTGTTCAATAATATTATGTTTGTCAGACAATGATGCACAGACAAGCGTGCCCAACACAAATATACGGATACCCAAACTGTCAATTCTGAACTCAGTTTGTTGAAAGGAAAAAGGTTTCTGATAAATACTCCCTACACTTTACCACCCCCGCCCCACCCAAGTCTCACCCGAAGCACAATCAATAGTCATCAGCGTCATAGCAGCAAGTAAACATGATTTTCACAGCCATGTCCAGTGCGCCGTTGAGACAGACAAACAACTGTAACGAGATCCCATAGCGGTGCACCGGAGGTTGGAGTGTTGAATCATCAACCATTAACCATCGGTCACCCTACCAAATGCGCTTTGTTGGTAGCGTGTCTTGACGACAAACAAAATCTTTCATGCGCGTCAAAAACCGGAAAGTCCAACTTCGTGGTGGTGGAGGTCACGTGAGGTGGTATAAGTTTTTACACAGGTCAAAGTGGTTTTGTAGGTCATGTGGAACACATGGTTAACTGGGCCAGTTCCTGGGTGGCAGCATCTGTCCCAGGAAGCTTAAATCAATGAAACTATGACTAATGTAATATTTACTCCTTGATTTCCATTTGTTAGTATGTTCAAGGAATCAACACTCCAACCTTCCCTGGCGTGTTTTTGTACTGCCAAAGAGGAAAGTTTTTATCTATTTCTTTCTTTCTCTGGTTTGGGGTCGCAGTCCAACAGTTTTGCGCCCCAAGTCTGTCATACATGCAAATAAAGGTTGTGTACATGTCCATTATGTTTCGGTTTTGTTGTTGACCCAGCCAGGTTAGGTCAAATTGCGTGTTGCAAGTTATATGATGCTCGTTTCCTGTCCTGGGCGTTTTTTTTTTTTTTTTTTTTTTTTTTGAAATGCTGCAAAATTGCATGTAACAAGTTATACGATATTTGCTTCCTGTCCTGAGTGATTTTTTTTTTTGAGGGGGGGGGGGGGATTCTATACCATGCTAGGTGTGTATCACTTTATGTACAATGAAGCTTAATTTCTATCCATACTCTTTAACGTGGATTTTTTTGGCCAATGTTCATGCAAACAGGCAAGTGGTCGTGACTGTATTCCAACAAGTGGCCATGGTTCACTGCACGGGTTCTATGTGACTACAGCCTATTTCATCTTTGTTCCATTAACAACAGGCAAGGTGTAAAATTGCCCTGGAAGGTTTCTTGTTAGTGAACAAAGAAAATAAACTCCTTTGAATTCAGAGTGTATTAAGATATTTTTCACCTTGGGACAACGACTGCCATTTGACCACAATGAAATTGAAACATTATTTGGACTCCAAAATCTAACGCTTTATACGTTTTGACACACATAAGAAAATGTAACCGCTCGTTGCGGATACTGACAGCAACAATAACATGAACAGCTGATCGAGTATCTTGAAAATAAAAATACATCCCGTTCCCAACATAATAGTTTACAGCAGGGAGCACGACGACAAGAAGCGCTTTGGGGCATTTCTGTACTGACGTATTGGACCAGTTGATTTCCGATAATGCCGTTTTAGAAGCCCTTATATTTTACTCACTTCGTACTGGCGATTATTTCGGAAATTTTCTCTTCTCTCTCTCTCTCTCTCTCTCTCTCTCTCTCTCTCTCTCTCTCTCTCTCTCTCTCTCTCTCTCTCCTGAATGTCAGGCGCATCCCAAATCTGAAAAGCTTCAGCAAACAAATTAAACCCACGACTTCATTAAATTCACGGCAGAAAACTTAACTAAATAAACCGGCAAAATAGAGGACCTAAAAAGTGTTAACCAAAAAGTGTCTTGGCTAAATCTTACCCTTGCTGCTACAGGCTTGCAACATGGCATTGTGGATGGGGCATTCTCCTGGAATCGCTGATGACGGCCACCACACGGTTTGCATTTTTTGTCATCATGTAACAACGGTCTTTGCATCATTTTCTTGGTGAGATCCTCAATCTCTCTTCTTTCTTTGACATATATGCAAACAAATCCAACACCGAGGCTGACAACCATGCCCACCACCACAACTAGGAGCGCGAATTGGCATATTTTGCCGCACGAAGTCCTCTTGTTTTCTCTCTCAATCGGCACTGAAACTTGAGTATTGTTTGATGTCATGCTTATGGATCTTACAAATGGAGCGGCAGGTCTTCCACACCCCGTGTTCGTTGTCATCTGTGCCATGTCTGACAAGTCCACTGGGTCGATTGGTTTGTGAATGGTTTCTCGCAGCACGTGTTTGCAGCCTGGAAACTGATGTCACCCTTCCGGAATGTTATGTATGGACAAAGACGGAAGAATACTTCTGCTGATCCTTCCGTCAGTTTCTGCTGGACTCTGTATTGTGTATAGTTGGTTCGGATGTTTAATTTGTCTTTACACCCTGCTAAATCGTGAACATGTAATGTGAAATAAGTGGATATCCGCTGCTTATGAGACGCACTAAGCACCCATGGCAGTTGGATATATCCACGAAAAAAATCCCCGTCGGCGGTCGCTGATACTGTCCAATATAACCACGTGCTTGCGCTGTAGGGAACCCCTTGGTGTGCTCCCGTGTGTATGCCGGTGATTTGCCGAGTGAAAGGGAGGTATGCTCTGAATACGGCAGATAGCACTGTGTATTATGTATTAAAGACGCTGGACATGTATTTTAAGGAAGTTACATTAGACTACTGTCATTTGGAAGATTCCATTCAAATTATTTATGAAGGCACAGAGCAACGAGTAATGGTCTATTTTTAGCTGGGTGAGGGAATCCCCGCCAGCCAGAGTTGGTTTCGCACAGTGCCGTGACGACGTGACAATCTCGAACGTGATTGGTCAGTTTGTCCAGTAATAAAATTTCCCTTTGGTCTGCTTGAAGTTGGTTGGGGAGTCGTGTTGATGGCACATTGGAAAGTGTACAATGAAAAATCAACAGTGCTTTCGACGAAAAAAATCCCCACTGGAAAGTTTTTGGTCCTGAGATGAACTAGACCATACACAACTTGTCCTCACTGGTTTAATAGAGCATTTGGGTTTTTATCAAGATTACCAAAATAGAAAAATGCTCGGTCTGTTTTCATGCAATTAAATGTGTGTAAACGTTATAGTTTTTTCCACTTTGAGTAAAGAGCATCCAGATAAGTACTGTCTTTTACTAATGGGCTATGCAGTAAACACATTTGAATAAAATATATTTACAAATTTTCCAGCCAACACAATGGGGCCATTTTTAACATATTTGAGATTATGTGAGTGAGGTACAGGCTTACACTACAGTGGTCTTTGAAACGGCCACTTGACACCTCACCGCTGCCCTGGAATCCTGTACAGATTATGCTTCACATAGCACGGAACAGTCGGTGATACTTTTGAGATTCAAATCTGATTGTAAAATATATGTAGACACAAAGAATACCCATTCTCCATCCATGCGTCAAAAAATAAAAATAGAACGAAGAATATTCGTGGTGGATGAAA